>JAEBUR010000039.1:0-115239 GCA_023014455.1 Amanita exitialis | reverse complement strand
ATGATAAAACGTTTCCTCCTTATTACCCGGTAGATCTAAAAATCTCTGTTAATAGTCAGCCATTACCAGGGCCATTCAATTTCTTTAACAATGGCAATCTATTGAGTACCTATCCTACGACTATTTACACAACCCATTGGGCACCCTATTATACCAAGGGAGCGGATCTTACCAACAATGAATTTATCATTTCATTCAAGGCCTCTCAAATTGATGAATTCTTTATTTTTGATAGGAAGTTTTATCCTGAGGAACTTTTGAATGCTTATTCTTCTCCTCCTGTCAATCATTCGGTAAGCGGGAAAACAATTTCCACAAATGAACCTGAGGTATTCACCATTTCCCCGAATCCCACAACCGGACATATTACTCTTGATGGAAATATTCTCCTGCCAGATTCTAAAATAACGATCCGGAATTCATCAGGAATGGAAGTCTACCAATCTCAATATTCAAAAACAATCGATATTCCTGCCAGCCTATCAGAAGGAGTTTACCTTCTTAGTGTAGAAACCAAAGATAAAAAAATATACACCCGTAAAATTATCCTGAAACGATAAGCATCAAAAGAAGCATGATCTCTTTAAGGGATCATGCTTCTTTTTTAAAATACTCCTCCAAATAAAAAAACTTATTATGCCCGGTGCATTATACGTTCTGTTGGGGTAAAAAAAGCCCCGGCCAATATATTGGCCGGGACAAAATGAAACAAAATAAGTGTTCTTGAAAATTATTTTTTAATCAGTTTTTGCTGGTATACTGCTTTCTCAGTTACCGCTTTCAGGATATATACTCCTTTTGGCAATGTACTTACATTGATCTGCCCATTGTTCAGTGGTGCATTGATCGATCTGCCTGAAGCATCATAAATGGAAACATTCTGGATTTTCTCCTGTGTTTTTATATAAAGAACATCAACAACCGGATTCGGATAAATACTGAATTCAAGTTTTTTAACCTCAGCAGTAGATAAAGTAGATGCTGTGCTGTTTACGGTAAGTGTTTTTTCAACAAGTTTACCATTTGAATTAAAGCTTAGCACAATATCAGATGTTCCTGAAGAAAGTGGTGTAAGAATCAGCTCATCATGATCATTGATCACTGCAGAAACCACTGTAGGATTCGTATTTGATTTTACAGTTTTTACCACTGCTACAGTCATATTATCTGCATCTGAAACGATTGACTTCAAATCAATCGATGTAACGCTTCCGGCTGTCACCTGTGAAGGTAGAGTACTGCTTACTACAGGAACCGAATTATTGGTAAACACAGCCAATGAAGGGAACCAATAGTAATCGTTCAGAACTTTGGTATTGGTAAGAGCTCCAGTCATATCATAGGTATGGATCCAGTTCTTCTGAAAGTGAGCTCCATATCCACTTTCCGTTGTATTCAGAACAAGTTCTCCGGTAACAGGATTTACACGAAGAGCCGCACCGTAAGGAATTTGCTTAAACTGTCCTGTCTGCCCCGGGATGGAAGCAAAGCTTTCATTAAAAGTCTTAGCCGTTACATCAAATCTTACAATCTGTGTCCCTGAGCTAAAGCTGCTGATTGAATTGATCCAGTATAAAGCATTTTCTTTATTACTTGCTGTAAATCTTCCCGCATTCCATGCTCCCCAATCTCCCATATATTTGGTCGTTGGAATGGCGTAAACCTGTGTTGCAAAAGTAGTAGGATTGATATTGATCAACTTTTGGTCCTGAATTCCCCATACACTTCCATCTTTAGCCTGAACAACAGAGTAGAAACCTCCGGCAATGGTGCTCACCACAGTATCTGTATTAGGATCAATCACTAAAATCCCTGCACCTTGCTTCACCGCAAATACATATTGTGAAGTACGGATCATATTTCCAATCTGGCCACTGCCTCCTGTTCCTGCAATCAGGGTACCTACCTGTAAATTGTCAATATTAAAAAGTACAATTCCTGTAGAAGTACCAATGTATCCTTTATGTTCATTCACGCCTACAAATGATCTTCCGTCACCACCACCGATATTATTAAAACCGGCAATTTTCTGCATCGTTTGTGCATTGGCAACTACAAGTCTTCCTCCAGGAGTATATTGAGTATCTCCCCCATCAGCAGCCTGTTTTGAAACGAAATAGAATTTATCTCCATAGATTGTTCCGTATTGTGTAGTTGCACCGAAAGCCTGATTATTGTTTACATTACTGTATACACGGTAGTTGATCTGACCGTTATTATCAATAAAATTCACAGAACCATTGGTATGGCCAAACCATTCTTCGTTAACCATAAAATACCCATTGGTAAAGTTTGTGGAAGCGACATACGGTGAAACCGGAGTGATGGTAGAAGAAAACCGGAGCTTCATTAAATCCAACATTAAAGTTCCAAACATCCCATGAACCATTTTCCAATACACGGGAAGAAGCTCCTACGTTGGAATAACCAAAATCACTATCAGTAGGATTTTTCACCCAATACGCCCAATATCCGTTCACTGTCCATCCGGACTGCCAGTGATCATTAGCAGCATCCACAATAGTGTAACTATCGAAATCATAAGCTGTTGTATTCACAAAACCATTTACAGGATACAACGGATAAGTGGTATTCCCGTTTTTGATCAATGCATTGGTATTCTGTCCATTCAGGTCAAAACCGATTCCTCCAACCGCTGAACCAAATTGTGTTCCCTGATAAAGCAGTGTAAATAATCTGTGATCTGCTTTGGCAATTGCTTTCAGCATATCTTCTCCTGTGGCATTTCCGTTCCATTTGAATCCCCAAACCATCGCATCAGGATTCTTAGCATCGTTCCACTGTACTACAAAAGCAGCCTGATTGGTTCCAGACCCTACCCAATACTGAATATCAGAAAAACTGATCGCAGCCGTATTGATCTTGCTAATCCCGGAAATATCATTTCGGGGCACTCCCTGAACTTTTATCTGTGCATTTGATAAGCATGCAAACAGAAAAAGCATCATAAAAACATAAAACTTTTTCATTTTCTATTAAATTAAATTGTTGAATTATTATTTGAAATGTAAATCATAAGCTCCTGCCACTTCTGTAGAAACCTCACCCAGCCAGCCAGCTTCCTGATTGACTCCCGTATATATTTTCATAAAATCAATCCCCGGAAGTTTCACATATCTTCCGCTGCTGTCTACAGCCCAGGAAATATCAATATTGGAGGCCTCATCATTATTCGGAGCATTATCTGCATACCCGAAATCATATGACTTCCCTACCCAATAGCTTCCGTCCCCGCTCTGATCGTAAAAATTGTTTGCTAGTCTGGTTCCTGAAAAGCTGTAAGAAGGATCTGTAAACCACAAAGGATAATAACTTTGTGCGTGAAACGTATTTTTTGTTTTAAAACCTTTATTCCCCAGATTGTCATTCCATTTGATATATTCCACATCAGTCTGCCAGAATTCACTTCCAGCTACAGGAGGTTTGTTTTCATCGGGCTTATAATAAGTAATGCTATAGTTTTTTACCGTTGTATTTTTGAAGTATTCACTGCCTGCAATTTCGTACCATTCATCATTATCAGGTTTTCCGTTTTTGTTTCTGTCATAGGCCACCATAATAATTCCCGGCTCGCAGGATCCTGACCGTGGATCACTCGCATCATTTCCAAAGAATGCATTTCCAAGCACTTTAAAATCCCTTCCATTCAGGTTCGGAATAGTATGGTCAAAACCTAAAACGACATATCCGCCATATCCTCCTAAGCTGATCATGGTAGAATTACCCCCTACCAGAGATTCATTAGCTTTCTGAAGCATATTTGCCGTTGTATTGCCAGGTTCATATTCCGGGATTTCATTGATAAACTGTCCTATAGCAGGACGGAATTCCAATACTTTGGCGATATATTTAGTATAAGGTACTTTTTCTTTGGTAACGATTATTTTAGAATGATAAACCTGTTCGTTCCCTTTATTATTGATTTTTAAAGTCAAAGGATAAGCATCTGCCTTGGTACTGATGAATTCAAGGGCTGAGCTTTGAGAGATAATGGAATCATTGATACTCCAGGTGACCGATCCTGAAGCATTGGTGGGAATGGTCAGAACTCTTAAACGTTCAATGGAATAAGAATCATCGAGACCGTTAAATGTAAATTCATCTTCATCATTGTGTTTACAGGCTATCACTCCTACAAGGAAACATGATAAAAATCCGATTTTTAAATAAGTAAAGGTATTTCTTCTCATATCTTTAAGTTTGATTATTTGTATAAAAAGGTAAAGTGAGCTGGGATATTCCCGCCTTCTGTTTTCCATTTGAAATGTCCGTTCTTATCGAAGCAGTACACAAAGCCCATGGATACGTAATTCCTGGCGTCAGTCATATAAATATCTTCTGTGATTGGATTGACAGCAATTCCGTAAGGGGTTTTAATTAAATTTTCATATTCCTGATCAAAAATTCTGTTGGCGATCATCTCTTCGGTTTTTACATCAATGATCCCAAAGGTTTTTTTATAGCTATGAGTGTTGTAATTGAATTCGTTTCCGTAGAAATAAAGTTTATCATTCACTATCGTCATTTCACTGACGGCAACGTGAAAGTCTTTTTTCACTTTTCCTGTTGCCGCATCTACCAGATATAAGCTGGAAGGAACGGTATAGTAATCTCCTCTGGAGCTCACATACAAATCACCATAATTGTCTTTTTTAATGTGGTGAAGGTTGATCGCAACATCTATTTTTCTGATTTCCGTGAAACTGTTTAGGTCTATTACAGAAACCGTATTGTCATAATTGGGAGGTTTATAGCCTCCGGAATTGGCAACAAATAGATTGTTCCCTACAATTTCCATATCTTCAGGCTGATAACCTACCACAACTTCACGCTGGATGGAAAGGGAGGTCGTATCAATTTCCACGACTTTTCCTTTAGGTGCTTTTGGATTGATTGCTACGGGTCCCGCAAAGCTGCTGGCATAAGCTTTCCCATCTTTGAAGGCTAAATACCTACAGTTCTGCAATGGAATAGAAGTAATACGCTTAGCTGTTTTAGCATCCAATACTTCAATTTTGTTGGAAACATTAACCACAATGTACAGCTTGCTGCCATAGATTTTGATATCATTTCCTACATCACCCAATTCCTTCACTACATTTGGGTTGATTTCCGCATAAATATTCCGGTAATAGGTTCCTTTGGTATAATCGAAAAAGTCCAGGGTACATTTATTGCTTCCCATATTCCCTTCGTTCAGCATGTAAAATCCTTTTATTGCCGTGTTTTCTGAAGGAAGCCCCTCTACCACTTCCTGACGGACGATGATATCATCTGTACGACATGAAGTAAGAAAAGCTAATACAAGAAATAAAAAATAAAAGTTTAGTTTTCTCATAGGGTAAAATTTAGAATAAGTTTAAAATTTCTTCCGGGCATCGGATAGTTGATCACTACGTCATAGTATTGGTTGAAGATATTATTCATCTCAAGGCTTACTTTAAACTGATGATTCGCCCAGTTGAATTTTTTCTGTACAGACAGATCATGGGTATACCACGGCTGCACAGAATTGTATTGAATGTTATCCTGGTTTACATCGTATCGCTTCCCCACATACATAGCACTATAATTGAAACTCCAGTCTTTATAATCTGCCATGAGACTAAATGATCCGCTATGCCATGGCGTATAAGGAATCTGATTACGATAGAATGTATCTTCCGGATCACTCACATCTTTTGCACTTTGATAGGTGTAAGAAAGCAATGGCCTCAGGCGTACTTCTCCGAGCTGCATTTCTGTCCGGATATTCACATCTGCTCCTATGATCTCCACCAGACCCAGGTTCATCATCAGCCAGCGGAACATACTACCGTTGGGAGCTGCTACGATTTTATCCTGTACTTTGTTGTAATAGCCGTCTACTTTAGCATAAAAGTATTTGAAGAGGCCGTTGTTATAGTTCTTCTGATAGGTAAATCCCAAATCATACTGATTGGTAAATTCCGGTTTCAGGTACGTATTTCCGATATTGGTATAATACAGATCATTGAAAGTAGGCAGTCGGAAGATCTTCTTGTAGAAAGCCCTAAGGGTAAGCTCGGGAATGATCTCAGGCTGATAGCTCATAAAGACAGCCGGCGTCCATTCTCTTCTGTCTCCCGGTCTTTTGTTCTTTTTTACTTCTTCAAAAGTGAATGTCCCCAGAAGGCTTCCCAGCACTTTAAACCTGTTCCACTGATAGGTTGTTGCCAAAGCGACTAATGTAGTATAGCGCATAGGATAAGAAAAGTTATCCAGATTAGCATCCAGAGTATTGTACTGCCAATCTCCGTTCAGGCTGACATCCCAATTGGGAGTGATCGAATATATATTGGACGAGGAAAGATAGACTTCTTTCTGGATATAGATATTATCTGTATAAATAATAGATTGCGAACGAACCGTATCCATAAAATGGGTATAATCGTAGGCAAATTTTGCTTTCAGCTGAGTTTCAAATTTGGGAAATAGTTTTTTCCGCAGGTTAGCCTGTACAAAATAATTTTCATCCGCAAGCCTTGCTCCTCTGCCATCAAAACGACCGTTAACAATGGGTGCAGGCATTCCACGGTCTGAAATATAGCCATACCCTCTTACATTCCAGTTTCCGTTATTGAAAGTTCCGTTTACAGAAGTTTCAAAACGTTTTGCCCTGATGTCTGAATCCCGTCTTCTGGCAATGGTATCATAAGCCTGCTGGCCATCAGGATATTTTTTTGCATACCGGAATCTGTAAATTCCATCACTTTGCATAAATTCCCCACTGAAGCTTGAAGAAATTCTGTCTGAAATTTTTTGCTCCAATCGGAACGACGGATTGAAAAGATCGATGGAGGCACTTTTTGCCCTTATTACCAGATTGGTTTTTCTTGTTCCTTTAAATACGGGGGTTTTAGGTTGCAGATAGATAGAACCTGAAGAACCGAAGTCCTTAGCAGGCTGAAAAATTTCACTTTTCTGCCCGTTATACAATGATATTTCTTCCAGATCGTCCAAAGAATACCTTCCCAGGTCAACAAGCCCGTTCTGTGCATTTCCCAGTTGAATTCCATCATAGAAAACGCCTACGTGCTGGCTTCCCATACTCCGGATATTAATGGTTTTCAAACCTCCTATCCCGCCGTAGTCTTTGATCTGAACTCCGGAAAAATACCGCAGAGCATCTGCTACGGAATGACTGTTAAGTCTTTCAAGCTCTTCTCCCTGTATGACTTGTGCAGGAAGGATTTCTTTAAAATTCTTTTTGTAGAGGCTGATCACTTTAATGGTCTCTTCGTCTAAGGTGTCTTTTTTCTTAGTTTGGGAGTACAAAAATTGAGATGTTAACACCAGTAGAGTGAAAACAATTTTATGAAGTCGGGATGTAATCAGTTTTGCCGCCATTAGCTCATTCATGGATAATGATGACGCTAATGGATATAAGAAAGCAACGACAAAGCACAGCTATCACTGCACAGAATCATTGTTGTCCTAAGCTTTATTCCACGAAAGCGTCAAACGTTTAATTTTCTGGCAGGTCTTCTGACTTACTCCATTTTTGAAATCCTTCCCATTAAAAAACAGTGGATATATTCTTCAAAAACTTTGGTGTGGAGCTTACAGCAGCGGGTCTGTCCCGGATTTTCACCGGATTCCCTTTTAAGAGCTTTTTAGGGCTCACCAAATTTCGGCAAAGATAGTTAATTATTAATATAACCTGAGTTTGGTTTAAAGAAATTAAGATTTAGGTTATTAGAAGCTGGAAGAGGGAGGTTGGAAGTTACTGTCAGTTGCATCATTTGTAGAAATTATTATCAATTTAATAATATTACTGTTTAAAAAAGATGAAAATAGGGAAAAAACAGTTCTTTATACCCTGAATAACATCCTTCTTCAAGCTTACAGCTTCCATCATGATTAAAAATCCCCAATCATAATTGATCAGGGATATTATCAAACTAGCTTTATAACAAATCTATTTTTTAATTGGTCGGCATGCCTAGATTTTTTCTGGTAACGTAATGAAACATATTACAAGTAAACTTTTGTCTGTTATTGGAAGTACAACTAATCTTTAAATAGCATTCTTCATTGTAATTACTTTTTAAAATCATGGCTCTACTATTGTAGCATTGCAAAACGTGAAAGCAGCAAGAATATCATCTGCATTTGTTTGTGTCGTAACTGTAACCTGAGTATAAGGTTCTGTAGAGGATAAGATATATCCTATACCACCTTTATTACCGCAAGTACCTGTATCAGCTGTATTGAGTACCGTGGCTGTTCCATTTCCGGTAGAAATAATATTATTTCCTCCGATGATAGAATTCATTGTCAAATTACCTCCTCCATTAACGGTTATTTTGCTGGAATCTGCACCACTGCCACAATTGCCGTACCAGGTTCCCTTGAAACCAACGTTATTAACCGGCTTACTGAATTTCAATGTCATAGAAGTAATTAGATTAGCAGATGGTCCAAGCCTAAAAAACTTAGTATTATCATATAATGTAACCCCATCTACAATCTGGTTATTTCCAAAACCTGAAGAAGCATTAGGAGATCCTCCTGTTGTTATTCTATAAACATTAACAGTTTGTCCATTGATATTCAATACTGTTGGATTAGCAGGATTTGTTGATATATTCAATCCAAATTCACTTGTAGCATTACAAGAAGTATTGGACTCTCCAACCGTTACACTAAATCTACAAGTCTTACCATTTATCTCTACATCAAAATTAGCTTGACCAGAAGAACCCGGTGTCCCTTTAATATTTAGAGTAATATTTCCACTACCAGCATTTAGTGTACCGGCACTGGCAACAGCTGTAAGCCCAGAGACTCCAGTAGAAGGAATATTGATATCATTAAAGGGTTGGCTATTTCCATTCGTATAGCTTATAATTTTGGTTCCATTGGAAGGAAGATGGGCTATATAAGTTCCGGAAAGATTTCCTCCATTACAATCCAATGTAAAAGCTTGCGGCTGGCTACATTGATCGCAGAGACAATTTGACCATTCCGTTGCTTTGTATACTCTCACACATTTCAATTTAGAATCATACATAATAGTTCCTTCTACGGCATGCCCTCCTTGTGGAGTGGTAAGATTATTAGGATCAGAGTTCGTAGGAAGCACCAATCCCATATTATTGGTAGTCTCTTTGTTGATGTCCAAAGCCCCCCTAGGATTAGCGGTTCCTATCCCCACTTGAGAAAACATGATATTCACAAAGAATATCAGTGGTAGCAAATAATTTTTTCTATTTTTCATTTGTTTTAATTTTATAGCAAATTTTTCCTGTCGTATCACTTCAATATTGGATACGTATATCCGCCATGATATCATTATATCTTGTTAAGAGTATTATTAATACGATAGATTTAAACTTGCCAGGTTAGTATTTTTCTGGTTTCTGAATAAAAGTATATTATGTTTTATTTTGTAATATTGACATATAAACTCATTATAGGTTATGTAATAATTGAATAAATCCTCAGTGTAGGCCCTACTAATTTTTAGTAATTGATTTACTATATAATACAACTGGAATTCTCCTTGTTAAGATTTAAATATTCTTTCATAAAAACCAGCCCTTTTATTTGAAAGCACTTAAAATAATGTAAGGGCTGGTAAAGTAGATACCTTTAGAGAGAACAAAATATCCACAAAGAATAATACAGGTAATAATTTTTTTCTTGTTTGTTATGCTGCAAAATTACATTCTCCACCACTACATTTCCAAGTCTACAAATACAACATACATACAACAACACTAGTGATAAAGCATAATATGAGACATCACGCATATACTACACATCACCTACAAATTCCCAAATAAGGGATTTATAAAGAATGATAGTTTTTTTGAGAATCAGCAAAAAACAAAAACAATTTTAGGATAAGATTGTTTTCAAAAGCTAAATATCTATCTTCTTTCAACATCCTATTTCCTGGCATTATAAAACCTCATACGAATAAAAAAAGCCGGAAGAAAAACCTTCCGACCCAGAATAATATCTTGAAACAGGACCAATATTTTTAAATTCCGATATTAATAAAGATACTGAACCTTGATTTTGCCTCAATATCTCCCCCTGCAAGATGGGTATAGACCGGAAGCATAACTTCACTGCCCAAACTGAATCTTTTATAAGAAGCTTCAAATCCCAGTTTTCCATACAATGCACTTCCGGCAGTATTGGGTAAACCTTCACCGAATTGTTTATTTTGGGCGTAGACTTCCCCTTGAAGCCCTGTTTTGGCAGAAAAGATGGTCTTTTCATTGCCGGCAACCTGATAGAAACCTGTAGCCGCATAGTTCCATTGATTTCCGAAACGGTAATGTTTTTTATTTTCCGTTTTAATGGTGTAATCTGTATTGATCAGTACTGCCAGTTTATTTTTTTGGAATTTATAATTCAGGGCTGCCTGATAATCCCAGCTTCCGGTTCCCAGCTGAAAACTTGGATTTACCCCGGATATTCCCTTTTCATCAAACTTTCCCAAAGGAACTTTTACTCCCAAACCACCGCTCAGCTGATGGAAATTATCTTTGGAGCTGAGAAGCTGATAAATCCCCATCAGATTAAGATCACCAATCCCATTGATTCTGATATCGCCCTGCATGGTCTTTTTTTCATGAAAATGAAATGGCAGACTTGCGTATACACTTAATTTTTTAGTCAACGGAATTTTACCCCAGATCTGTAGGGTATTGAAGTACTGATCCTGAGTGAGATCTTTTACAAATAAATTTTCCTTTGCCTTATAATGTTGTGCAAAATATTTGATCCCGATAAACTGTGGATTCAGCAAAGATTCAAAACCGGAAGATCCGTTTCCTGCTGCACAGCCACAGGCATCACAATCGTCATAAAAATCAATTCTGCTAAAGCTGTCCTGAGCAATATAAGCACTATCACTAACGGTCTTCGCCTGGGTCAGGTTAAATAAAACCAGACTTATTATCAATATAATCTTCTTCATGTTTTCTTTGAATTATTCTGCAAATTTTGGGTTCGTTGTAAAACTTTTATCGGACAACGTTTTCAGAAAAGCGATAATAAATTGCTTTTCCTGGCTATTCATAGCAATTCCTGTATGCTCGTTCTGCTTCAGCTGCGGATCCAGGTTAGGATTATCTTCCACATAATCCGAATAGAAATTGAGCACCGCATCCAGCGTATAAAACCTTCCGTCATGCATATAAGGTGCTGTATATTCTATATTTCTCAAACTTGGCACCCGGAATTTCATCCAGTCTGCCTTATCAAGCGTTACCCGATACCTTCCTGCATCTTTGAATTCGGTATTATAATACATTCCCGTATTTCTGAAGCTTTCATCGGTAAAAAGCTCACCACTATGACAGGAGGCACATTTCTGATTAAATAATGCCATTCCCTGGAACTCTGTTGAGGTAAACTGCTCTTTCCCCTGCCTAACCCTGTCATATTTTGAATCTGCCGAGATCAGGGAGGCCATAAACTGAGATAAAGCTTTTAGGATTCTCTCACCTGTAATGTTTTCATCCCCATAAGCTTCCTTGAAAAGCTTTTTATATTTCTGATCATTTTTGATCTTTGAAATCGCTTCCGGAATAGAGCTGTCCATTTCATTGACATCTGTGATCGGGCTGATAGGCTGATCGTTCAGATTATGAATTACACCGTCCCACATATACCTTTTCAAAAAAACCATATTCTGGATAGGCGGTGCATTTCTGATTCCGATTCTGTCATCCACACCATGGCTTACCGTATGACCGTGATGGGTAAAAGCATTTTCCTGAATATGGCAGAAACCACATGAGATCGTATTATTCCTCGAAAGTCTGCCTTCATAAAATAATTTTCTTCCCAACTCTACCCCGTTTTTGGTAACAGGGTTCGAAGATTGGTCAAAAGACATTTCAGGAAAATAAGACGGAAACTGCAGATTATACGCTTCGTTTTTTTCCAAAGGCTGGATCACGTCATCGGAACAGGAAGTACAAACAAGTAAAAGCACAAACAGTCCTAATAAAGGCTTTACAAAAAGATTAATCATTGTGAACGTGATCTACTTTAAACATTTTTGTAAGGTTATTGGTCACATCCACCAGATGCTGGCTTGATCCCATCATCATATCATTGGCTGATGTCAGGGTAAGGGCTTTATCTCCGCTCAAAAACTGATTCAGGTCTGCAAGAATATGAATAGAAGGACGTATCTGCCCTGTAACTCTTGCTGTAGTCGGAAGGTTCAACGTAATTTCCCGGTATAGATCCGGTGTGTTATTTGCAGTCGTATTCCCCATATTTCCGGTATGATTCATAAATTCTTTAGAAGGAGTATCTGCACCGTACTTTCCTTCCAATTTTACAAAAACATAACCTGCTGCCCAGGACCATGACATTCCTTTCTGCTTAGCTTTAGTCCAGAACTCTGCCTGCCCGTCCTGCCCTAGCAGATAAGCCTTCTGGCTGATTCCTAATCCGAATTTTATTTTCTTATAATTATTTTTCGGAATACCGTTTAAATTCAGATATACGACTCCGGCTACAGCATCTGCCTGATCAACGATAAACGCTCCTTTATCCGGATTGTTTTCATTGTATTTAAATTCATTTCCCCCTTCATCAATCAATGTAATATTACTGATTACATATTTTAAAGAAGAGAAATTATGTTTTTGTCCCTGTGAAGAGGTTTGTACGGTTTGATTCAAAACAATATTCCCTAAATTGTTGAATCCGTTTTCAAATTTGATCTGCAGATTTCCTGGAGTCGTATCTTGGGGATTATCATCATCTCTGCTGCTCTCGCATGATGAAAAAGTGAATACAATAAGGGCAATAAAGAATAAGGATAAAAATTTATAAATTTTCATTGTTGATTTTTTAAGGTGGATAAATAGAATAGTTTTGAATGTTTGAAGCATTCAGATTTTACCACAAAAGTTTTTTAAGTGACAATAGTGTGCACATTAAGTACAATCAAGTTATTTAGAGATCAATGATTTTCGATCTCCACCTGATTCATTTCAGGATAAGATCAATCTTCTCCTGCTTTTGTGGTTGAATATGTAAATAGTGATATGTATTCCTTAAAAAACCGGCGGTTTGAAAATGTGTTTCAGAAACAGAAAAGAATATGCTGCTTCGTAAATGAAGGTGGAATTAAAAAATGGAATTTTTTCAGTGGCAGAGATTTCTGCTATTTCAGGAAGAATATAAATATCAAGGATCTTCTGTCCTGAATTTTTTGTTTTTTGTAAAGGTGAAGATTCCGAATCATTGGCTTTTGCCAACTCTTTGCTCAGGTAACATTTTCCATTACAATGAATCTCCGGCTTGCTTTTGTTGACACACAACGTGTTGACAATATAATTATAATTTACGGCATACTCCACCAGCGGTATCAGAGGTCTGAACACCATATAAAGGGTAAAGAGTATGCCATAAAAAAACTTCATCAGCTTATTTTTTGCTTAATGCTTCATCATATCTTTTGCTTACCTCTTTCCAGTTCAGCACATTCCAGATGGCAGAAAGGTAATCTGCTCTTTTGTTCTGATACTTCAGGTAATAAGCATGTTCCCAAACATCAATTCCCAGGATAGGAGTTCCTTTCTCTTCTACAATATCCATCAGAGGGTTATCCTGATTAGGCGTGGAAGAAACAAATAGTTTTCCGTTTTTATCCACAGACAGCCATGCCCATCCTGAACCGAAACGGTCTGCACCGGCTTTGCTCATTCTTTCTTTGAAAGCATCTATACTTCCGAACGTTTCATTGATTGCCTTCGCTAATTTTGCAGAGGGCTGTGTATTTTTTTCCGGAGTAAGAATTGTCCAAAACAACTCGTGATTGTAATGACCTCCCGCATTATTTCTCACTGCAGGACTCATTTTGGAAGTTTCAGCAAGGATCTGGATCAATGTCTGTTTTTCCTGTGGTGTTCCGCCAATTGCTTTATTCAGGTTAGCTGCATAGGCTGCTCCATGTTTTGAATAGTGAATTTCCATCGTCTGTGCATCGATGGATCCTTCCAATGCATTATAAGCATATGGCAAAGGGGTCTGCTTAAACTGAGCCAGTGTAAACTGAGCCGCAAAAACTGCACTTACAGCAGCTATTTTCAAAATCTTCATAACGTTTTGTTTTATGGTTGAACAATGTTTTTTTGTAAGAAAGGAAGATGGAAGATGGGAGCAGGAAGTAATCAGTGCCAATGTATAGCTGCTTCAACTTCTATTTTGCTATTATCCCCTATCATAAACATCATTAGAGCCCCATAGTCTGGAAATACTTCCAGCTTCAGGCTTCCCCTCTTCCTACTTATTTCAATAACTTCTTAATATCCTCAATCAGGATTTCTCTATCCGGGTGATACTTCCCATTTAGTCTCGGTGTTTTCCCTTCCGGGTCATCATAATTCAATCCTGAATAATACAAGATCGGCATATTGTCTTTATTATACCGGCATCGGATATTTCCTTCCTGATCTACCAGAGCAATCATTCCACTATGGTTGAGGCTCTCGCCCTCATCTTCCTTATCCCCGACGTAGATATTAAACTGGTCAGCAAGCTTACCAATATATCCCCGGTCTCCGGTCAGAAAATGCCAATTGGGAGACTTTGCTCCTATTCTTTGGGCATGTTCTTTCAATGCCTCCGGTGTATCATTCTCCGGATCGATACTGATGGAGATAATCCCGAAGTTTGGGTCATCGATCTGGTTCTGTATAGCCTTCATATTGGTATTCATCACCGGGCATATCGTAGGACATTTGCTAAAGAAGAATTCAACGAGATATACTTTCCCCAGCATATCTTTATTGGTAATCTTTTTATTGTTTTGATCTGTCAGCTCAAAATCCGGAACCTTCATCACTGTATACAGGTTCTTTTTGAAGTATCCCATTCCTACTCCTATTCCCAGAAACAACAGAGCAATCACCGCAATCGGTATAATTACTTTGCTTTTATTATTGGCCTTATTATTTTTGGGCATATTTTTCAGGGTTTAGTTTGAATTCATCTTTACAGTAAGAGCTGCAAAAACCATACGTTTTATTTTTGTATACAGTGGTATCTTTCAGGAATTCTGCCGTTTTCATATGACAGATCGGATCTTCTTCATTGACTACCTGGATATTTTTCATATTCTCCTTTGAAGAGTTCATAGAGCTCTTATGCTTTACCTGAGGAGTTTCTTTGGCACATGAAAATAATGATATCGACAGCAGAGCAGTCAAAATAATCGGAGATTTCATATTGATGTTAAATTTAAATTAATAATGTTAAATAAGGATGGTTTTAAACTCCAACAGAGATTCAACCATAACCACATGATTGTTTATATTAAAGCATTTCGTAACATCTCTGTGAATTGATAAGAGATTCATGTACATAGAAAATCACTGATTCCCCTAATAAATCCCATACCGCTTTTTACAGCAGACAAAGGCTTATCTTGTTTGTATACAATACTCTTACAAAGACTTTCAACAAGATGTAAGATGTTCTTCAATGCAAAAACTAAAACATTAGTTTAAAACTAAACTAAAGGAGGATGGAATATCCGGGAAAAGTATTCTGAAGAATAAGTATGAATGTTATCTGAATCTGGTTCTTCAGCAGATAATTCAGCATTCAAATGATGTGAAAAGGAAAGAATGTCATGAGAAAGGAAGACATCTAATCCGGCAATCTTTACCGTTTGAGAGCTATTGGATTGTTTCTCTGTTTTGGCCAGTTCTTTTTCCACATAGCATTTTCCTTTGCAAGTTGACTGTGGTATATCTCTTTTTTCACAAAGATTTTTCACGATATAGTCGTAGTTGACAGCATAGTTAACCAGTGGCAAAACGGGACGTATTGCAACGGTAAAAATGATGAATATGGAAATTAATAACCTCAATGATTCAGTTCTCTGCTACAAATATACTACTTCAAAATTGTTTTATGCTTCATTTATGATGAATGTCATTATGCTTATATACTGTTACCTACAAAAATCACAAAACTGTGCCTATCACTGGTGTAATATTATCCCGAACTTTGAGTAAGACTTTAGGCCTAAACGAAATTTAGTTCTTTATAAAAGTTTAATCTTGTTAATAAAAGCTTTGCTGAATGTGGCAGAGCTTTTTTTATTCTTCGAATGATGGGTTGGAATACGCTAAGGCGCAACAGAGGCTTCAATGCTTACTGTGATCGGACGCAAGGATTTCATCTACAATTGGATAATGCTTTTATAATCGCCACGAATTCTTTTATTCGTATACTAATCCTAATCTAATAAACTAGCTGAAAATCTTGGATTTTCTGGCGTCTTAAAGAAGATATATAACACAATAAACCTTTGCATCTCTGCGTTTTCCCAACAAAAAAATACACTCAGATAGTTTCAATACAAAAGCAAAGCTCCACTGAAAATCAGCAGAGCCTTTGTGAATATAATTTAGTTTGTGTTTATGATTTGTATCGGCTTTTTTACTTCTTCGCCTTTTCCCTCTTAAAATTTCATTCTCTGTATTCTTACTGCATTTAAAATAGCCAGTAATGCAACTCCCACATCGGCAAATACAGCTTCCCACATCGTTGCCAGACCTCCTGCACCAAGCACCAGAACTACCGCTTTTACCGCAAAGGCTAAGATGATATTCTGCCAAACGATCTTTTTCGTTTGTTTCCCGATATTGATGGCCATCGGAATCTTGCTCGGTTTATCATCCTGAATCACAACATCTGCTGTTTCTATGGTAGCATCACTTCCTAAACCACCCATGGCAATACCTACGTCACTCAATGCCACTACCGGAGCATCATTGACTCCATCGCCTACAAAGGCTACGGTCTGGTTTTTAGCTTTGATCTCTTTGACTTTATTTACTTTATCTTCAGGTAACAAATCTCCGAATGCGTTATCAATACCCAGCTGATCTGCCACATATTTTACAACTGTACTTTTATCTCCGCTCAGCATGGTCGCTTTCACATTCATTTTATGCAGATTGTCAACTGTTGCTTTGGCATCTTCTTTTATACTGTCTGCAATGGTGATATATCCTGCAAACTTTTTATCATATGCTACGGCAATAAGGGTATACACAATATTGGCATGGTTGAGATCGTAACTGATATTGAATTTATCCATCAGTTTGAAGTTCCCCACCAGAAGTTCTTTACCATTGACAGTTGCTTTCAGTCCGTGTCCTGCAATTTCTTCCACGTTTTCCAATGGGATAGAGTAATTGATGTCACCTACATAATTATGAATGGCTGTCGCTACCGGGTGTGTACTTTTACTTTCCAGGACATTGACCATCTGAAGGATTTCATCTTTATTGAATTCATTGCTGATGCTTACTTCCTGAACTTTGAATACGCCTTCCGTCATGGTTCCGGTTTTATCCATTACCACATTCTGGATCTCTGCAATACTGTCCAGGAAATTACTTCCTTTAAATAATATTCCGTTACGGCTTGCCGCCCCTATTCCACCGAAGTATCCTAACGGGATAGAGATTACCAGGGCACAAGGACATGAGATTACAAGGAAGATCAACGCTCTGTACAGCCAGTCTCTGAATTGATAATCACTCACAAAGAAATAAGGCAGTAAACAGATGGCGATTGCCAGAAATACAACAATCGGGGTATATATTTTGGCAAATTTCCTGATGAATAGCTCTGTAGGTGCTTTCTGAGCCGTCGCATTCTGAACCAGTTCTAATATTTTACTCAGTTTACTGTCTTCATAAGCTGTCGTTATTTTTACAAGAGCAATACTGTTCATATTGATCATTCCGGCCAGCACTACTTCGCCTTTACTTTTGGTATCAGGTTTACTTTCCCCTGTCAAAGCAGCCGTATTGAATGAAGCTGAATCTGAAAGCAGCTCACCATCCAACGCCAGTTTCTCTCCCGGTTTCAACTGAATAGTATCGCCTGGTTTAGCTTCTTTCGCTTTAATCGCTTTGGGTTGATTATTTTCTATAATCGTTACCTCATCGGGACGCTGGTCCAGTAAAGCTTTTATATTCCCTTTTGCTCTGGTTACCGCCATAGACTGAAAAACTTCACCTACAGCGTAGAACAGCATTACCGCAACACCTTCAGGGTATTCTCCGATCGCAAAGGCACCAATAGTGGCAATCCCCATCAGGAAGAACTCTGAAAACACATCTCCTTTAATGATACTTTTAAAAGCATCTTTCAACACAGGCAGCCCTACAGGAATATACGCTGCCAGGAACCATACCAGTCGTACCCAACCTGTAAACCATGCCGGTTTTATATAATTATCAAAAGCGATTCCCAATAGTAGAATGACAAGGGATATAATCGCCGGGAGAAACATCTTAAAAATTGTCTGATCACCGGTATCATGAGAGTGATCATGCCCGTCATGGTCATGTCCGTCTCCTTCTGAATGATTATGTTTGTGTCCTTTTGTATCTGGTTTTTCGGGGGTTGTACTACAGCATTTTTCCATAACTGATATTTTTATACAAATTTAGGGTTGAGACTGATGCAATGCTATTGCAAACTTTCAAGACAATTTTCGCAGATTCCCTTTGCAAAAAGTCTGATTTCATCAATTCTGAAATTGGTCTGTATGTTTTCAGGAAAGGAAATGTCTTCTTTGCAGGTGGTTTGTTTGCATATTTTACAATAGAAATGTAGATGCCAGTCTTTATGTGTTTTTTCATCACAATCATCCTCGCATAGCTTATATTTTGTGGTTGTATTTTCCTGTATACTGTGAACGATCCCTTTTTCTTCAAAGGTTTTTAATGTTCTGTAAATGGTAATCCGGTCTGCATTATCAAAATGATTTTCTATTTCAGAAAGCGACAATGCAGCTTCCTGTGAGCTTAAAAAATCATATACCAGAATCCTCATACTGGTAGGTTTGGTATTTTTATCAATGAGTTTGTTCTCTATATCTTTTTTCATATGAAGATATTTATTGTTTTTTAAAAGGTCATATGGAATTGCATCATCTTCATCAATATTTGCAAATCATCGCAATTTCATTTTTCAACAATTTAAGAGTTACAAGTGAACTTCTTTTTCTTCGTAGCCTTCCTCTTCTATCTGAAAAGTTGTATGGCTTATTTTAAAGTTGTTTACCGTCGTCTCCGTCAAAGTTGTCAACAGCTGATTCTGTGAAACTCCGGTATCTTTCACCACATGGGCACTCATCGCATTCACACTTGAAGTAAGAGACCATACATGAAGGTCATGAACATTCTGTACTCCCGGAATCTGCTCCAATGATTTACGCAGTTCATGAATATCAACATCTTTGGGAGTTCCTTCGAGTAAAACATTAATCGCCTCTTTTAAAAGCCGCCATGTTCTTGGAAAGATCAACAGTCCGATCGCCGCTGAGATCAAAGGATCGGCATAATACCAGCCTGTTGTAAGCATAATAACCCCGGCAATCATAACACCAACGGATGTTAACATATCTGAGAGAACTTCAAAATAGGCTCCTTTCATATTAAGGCTCCCTTCTGAATCTTTTCTCAGGATCATCATCCCGATAATATTTACAATCAATCCTATTCCTGCAACAATCAGCATCGACTTGCTCTGCACCTCCGGTGGATTCAGAAAACGCTGATACGCTTCAAATAAGACATATATTGAGATCCCCAATAACACAACTGCATTAATCACTGCCGCTAGTATTTCGGTACGGTAGTAACCATACGTTTTGGAAGGATCTGCTTTTCTTTCTCCTATTTTAATGGCTATGAATGCGAGCAATAATCCCACAACATCGGTCAGCATATGAGCTGCGTCTGCCAATAATGCAAGGCTGTTTGTCACAATTCCTCCTATCACCTCAGCGATGAGATAGGTTCCACTCAGGCCTAGTACAATCAGAAGGCTCTTTTTATGTCTGCTCGCTGCAGAAGGGGTCTGTATTGGTGTTGATGTGCTTTCCATATTATTTCTATGATTTAGTTACATTTCATAGTATGAGGTGTTTTCTTTTTTTAAAGGAACATTCTGCTCCCCCGTCATCTGTCTGATATTGATCTCAATGGTCTGTGCCAAAGAAGTCACCGGAGTATCTACCGGGCTGTTTTCAAAGGGGTCCTGCATAATGATTGATGTTTTTTCTATGGTAATAAATACAATCGGAATCAGGAATGTAACCATCATCTCAACAACCAGCTGTGAATCATCAAGCCCGAAAGGAAGTATGGCAGCAAACACGTAGATCAGAATATGTACTAAAATACTGTAAGATCTCGGAAAAACCGTATTCTTCAACCTTTCACATTTCCCCATGCTGTCACAAAGTCTTGTGATGATATCATTCAGCTGCATTTGCTGAAAGTCCGTCAGACCTTTGGAAGCTCCAATTTCTTTCAATTGTTTGGAGTGGGCATCCAGCAGGGCATTCGGAATATTCACAGCCTTGATCTGGTGCTGGTCCAGGTATTGTTGGACTTTTTCGGAAAAAGGAAGTTTCCTCAGAGATTCCCCGAGTGCATAGGTCCAGATGATCTGACGCTCTGCAAAGCCTTTTATCGTTTTATCTTCTCCTTCAGGCATAAACTGAATAATCAGTCTCACAAAAGTCCGGGAATCATTGACAATGGCCCCCCATACGGTTCTTGCCTCCCACCATCTTTCGTAGGATTGGGAAGTACGAAAAGCGAGCAACAGGGAAACCGCAGTTCCTAAAAGTGCCGGAATATTCAACGGAAGAGAAATCTTCTGAAACCACGGCAACATATCTAAAAGACCGATAGTCACTGCAAATATTCCGATAAACAGGATTTGGGATTTTATTTCACGAATGAAATACCAGACTGATATTCTTTTGTTTAATAGCATAGTATAAAATGTTATTTTAAAACCACAAATGGCTTTCTAAGGTCATCTTTACTTTCTCTCAGTCGGTTTTTATAATAAGTCCGTAAACAGTTCTAATTTACGTATAAAAATCGACATTCCATTGATTTGCACCTTCCTTCATTAATGCTCATGCTCCCCTGAGTTCACCAGTTTAGCATTGACAAAAAAGGCTCCCTTCACTACAATTTTTGCATTGTCCGGAATCTCTCCTATCGATGTGATAGCAGTATATCCCATATCCGAAGTTCCTTTTACCACCTCTATTTTCTCAAAATTTAAAGTTTTAGGGTGTGGTTTTCCTTTTTCATCATGTTCTTCTTCCACTTTTTTATCTGTTTGTATAAAAACATAATATTTACCATCAGCTTCTACAATGGCTTCAGTGGGTACAGCAGGTGTAGTACTTTTATCAAGACTTACGATTCCTGTGATGTTCATCCCGTCGATCAATCCTGATTTATTGCCGATGACTTCACAATGCATAGAGATTGTTTTGCTTTCATTTTCAAAAGAAGAACCTATACTATAAATTTTTGCGTCATATTCGGTCTCAGGATTATTCGTCAGTTTGAAATGAACAATCTGCCCAACTCTCATTTTAGGAAGATCTTTTTCAAATACCTGAAGATCCAGGTGAATGGAACCATTATCAATAACGGTAGCCACTGGCGAAGAAATATCTACATAACTTCCGATTTGTGCTGTAATACTACTGATCGTTCCGCTGATCGGTGATGTAATCACCAAACCTGACCTCATATTCCCGTTATTGACATTTCCGGGACTGATGCCCATCATCTGAAGTTGCTTTAACAAAGAAGCTCTTTTGGTTCTTAATGTTTTCAGTTCTGCATCTGCACTCTGAAGGTTCTTCTTGGCTCCTGCATCATTATCAAAAAGCTCTCTTTGTCTTCTATACTCCTGTTCAGCATATGTAATCTTACTGTTTGTTGTCAGATAATCTTCCTGAAGCTGGATATATTCAGGATTGGCTATCGTTGCGATGACCTGTCCTTTTTTCACAATACTTCCAACCTGGATATTTATTGTTTTAATGATTCCTCCATACAGGGAAGTGATCGTGGCTTTATTACTGTTGGGAACGCTCAACAATCCGTTGGCTTTGATGGTGGATGTCAATTCTTTCATTTCTACCGTACCTAAAGATACTCCTACCGATTTCATTTGTTCTTCCGTCAGTGAAGCAATGGTTTCAGGAGCTTCTTCATTTGCCTTTTCCTTTTGTTCCGTCTTTTCTGGAGCTTTTTCTTCTGGAGCTTCTTTTTTTCCACAGCTTGTTACCAGCAGGGCGATGAGGATAAGGGGGATGATATTATATTTGCGTTTCATAGATGAATATTTATTTTTGATAAAGTCACATGCAACCGCTATTTCCATTTGTTTTCCGGTGAATTTCGTTAATAGTGATTTCATATTATTTATTAAGGATTGAATTAATGGTAACCACAGACTGATTGACCTGCTGGATTGATTCCAGATATTTTAATTGAATGTTCGTTGCCGTCTGCAGGGCAAAAAGATATTCCACATAGGAGATCTCCCCTGTTTTATATCCTAATTGAGCCGCTTTTACAATTTTTTCAGCATTAGGAAGCGCCTGAGTGGTATAATACTCATATTGCTGCATATCCTGCTGGTATTGGCTGAAAACATTCTCCAACTGTGTGGTAAGCTGCTGTTTCTGCATTTTTGCATTGGTTTCCGCCACCTGCTTTTCATATTCCAGTGCCTGAATTCTTGCTTTTGTCGCCCCGAATGTGAGTGGAATAGCCACTCCCACCGTTGCAGACTGAAAACGTTTTCCTGAATTATAATAATTTTCCTGTCCGTTGATTGTATGAAGACCGATCAGAGACTGATTGGTATAGCCTAAACTGAAATCAGGTAATCCCATGGATTTTTCAAATTTTTTATTCTTCTCGGCAATCTCCATTTCCTGGTAAAAAGCTTTTACCGAAGGGTTATTTGCTACCACGGAACTATCCAGAACATTTTCTGCTTTTAAAGGTTCATAATCTTTGTTGAAGGGTACCTCAAGATTTTCAGAAGTGTTCAGTAATGTTTTTAAATTCTTATAGGCATTGTTCAGATAGACTTCATTCTGTTTCAGTAACAGGTCGATTTCTCCTTTTTGCGTTTCTGCTGTACTGATCTCGATCTTTTTAATATCCCCTGCTTTAAATCTTACGGTTGCGATCCTAATAAATTCTTCGTAAAAGCTATCCAGACTTGTCAGTTGCGCTTTATTATACTGAAGATATTCAATTTGATAATAATAAGTACGAACCTGCCTGATCAGTTCATTTGCTGTGATCTCTTTATCAATCCGTTTACTCTTGATATTTTCATTGATCAGTTCCTTCCTTGCTTTGAATAAAGTTGGAAAAGGAATACTTTGTGAGATTGCAAACGATTGGTCAAACTTTGGGCTATTGTACTGTCCCAACTGAGCATCAACACTGAGCTTGGGAAGTTCTTTGGATGTTGGCCGAAGCGCCTCAGCAGATTTAATGCTTAAGTCTTTCGACTGTAAGGTTAAATTATTATTTACCGCCATTTCTACTGCCTGCTCAACAGATATCGGTCTGGACTGTGCCTTAAAGGTCTGCCCCAGCATCATCAATCCAAAAATAAGAGCAATGGTAAACGTTCCCGGTTTGTTATTCTTTCTTTTCAAAATCTTTGTGTTAAAAATAATATACAACATCGGTAAAACGAATAGAGTAAGGAACGTCGCCGTTACCAAACCACCGATCACTACGGTTGCCAAAGGTTTCTGAACTTCCGCTCCTGCTCCTGTGGATATAGCCATTGGTAAAAACCCTAATGAAGCTACGGTAGCCGTCATCAAAACCGGTCTTAATCTGGTTTTAGTTCCCTCAAATACTCTTTTCAGGATATCTGTTTCACCCTCTTTTTCCAATTGATTGAAAGTCCCGATCAGAACAATCCCATTAAGTACAGCCACACCAAACAGGGCAATAAATCCTATTCCGGCACTGATACTGAATGGCATATCTCTGACGAGAAGAGCAAACACTCCACCAATAGCACTCATAGGAATCGCTGTAAAAATCAGCGCTGCCTGCTTGAATGAACGGAACGTAAAATACAACAGCATAAAAATAAGGAGCAATGATACCGGAACAGCAATCATCAGACGCTTACTGGCTTCCTGCAGGTTTTCAAACTGACCACCATAGGTAAAGTAATATCCGGATGGCAGTTTCACTTTATCCAGTTTGGCCTGAATATCTTTCACCACACTTTGCACATCACGGTCTTTCACGTTGAATCCGATTACAATTCTACGTTTACCCTGTTCACGGCTGATCTGTGCGGGCCCTAATTTATAGCTTATATTGGCAACCTGTGACAAAGGGATCTGTGCTCCCGTAGCAGAAGTAATCATTAAGTTATTAACATCTGAGATATCTGTTCTGTGAAGACTGTCGAGACGGACAACCAAGTCAAAACGTCTTTCATTTTCAAAAACCTGACCGGCCGCTTTTCCTGCAAAGGCAGTACTTACTGCATTGTTGACATCTTCAATATTTAATCCGTAATTGGCAATTCTGGTTCTGTCATATTGCACATTGATCTGTGGAAGGCCACTTACCCTTTCGATCTGAGGTGCTGTAGCTCCATCCACCGTTTGAACGATCTTTCCAACCTTATCGGCATATACTGCCAGTGAATCCAGGTTCTCCCCGAAGATCTTCACAGCAACATCCTGTCTGATCCCTGTCATCAGCTCATTGAAACGCATCTGGATAGGCTGGTTCTTTTCAAAGAATACTCCCGGAATGGTTTCCAGTTTTTCACTGATCTCATCTGCCAGTTCATTGTATGATTTCTTGGTTTTCCATTCGCTTTGTGGTTTTAATACCACAATCATATCAGTTGCTTCCGGAGGCATCGGATCTGTAGGAACTTCAGCGGAACCGGTTTTCCCCACCACCATTTTCACCTCATCAAACTGTTTGATAATTCTTGAGGCCTGCATTGACGTTTCTATACTCTGGCTTAGTGAACTTCCCTGTGGTAAAATACAGTGGAAAGCAAAATCTCCTTCCTGCAACTGTGGAATAAATTCCCCACCCATATTTTTAAATATAAAAGCAGACACAAGAAATACCACTGCCGTTGCAGAAACAATGACGTATTTTATTTTAATTGCTTTCTTCAACAAGGGCTGATACATCTTTTGAAGTTGATTCATCATTTTATCTGAAAATGTCTCTTTATGTGATATTTTCTTAGATAAAAACAAAGCACTCATCATCGGAATATAAGTAATTGACAGTATTGTTGCTCCAATGATTGCGAAACCTACTGTTTTAGCCATCGGCGTAAACATTTTTCCTTCTACTCCAGCCAGAGTAAGAATGGGAACGTAAACAATCAGAATGATAATCTGTCCGAATATCGCACTATTCATCATTTTGGAGGCTGCAGCACCTACTTCCTGATCCATTTGGATTTGAGTCAGCGTTCCTTTATTTTTATTATGAAGTAAATGTAAGGTCGCTTCAACAATAATTACAGCACCATCCACAATAAGTCCAAAGTCTATTGCTCCTAAACTCATCAGGTTGGCACTTACCCCAAAGACATTCATCATCCCTAGTGCAAATAACAGGGAAAGAGGAATGGCAGAGGCCACAATAAGTCCTGCTCTCAAATTCCCAAGGAAGATAACAAGAACGAAAATAACAATTAACGCTCCCTCCATCAGGTTTTTCTCAACAGTACTAATCGCTCTGTCAACCAGGTCAGTTCTATCCAGAAACGGCTCTATCACCACATCATCCGGAAGAGACTTCTGAATAGTCGGAATTTTTGCTTTGATATTGCTAACGACTTCATTGCTATTCGCTCCTTTTAACATCATCACAACCCCGCCTACAGCATCTACTTTACCATCATAGGTCAATGCTCCGTAACGAACAGCACTTCCCAAACGGACTTCTGCCACGTCTTTTATAAAGATCGGAACACTCCCGGTTTCATTTTTAACGGCGATATTTTTGATGTCTTCCAAAGAAGTCACCAGTCCGATTCCACGAATGAAATAAGCATTAGGTTTTTTATCGATATAGGCTCCTCCAGTATTCTGATTATTTTTTTCAAGGGCTGTAAATATTTCGGTAATACTGGTTCCCATTGCCTTCAAACGATTAGGATTAATGGCAACTTCGTATTGTTTCAACTCTCCCCCGAAACTGTTGATCTCAGCCACTCCCGGTGTCCCGTTCAGTTGTCTTCGTACGATCCAGTCCTGCATGGTACGGAGTTCTTTAGCATTATATTTCTTTTCGCTTCCTTTTTTCGGGTGAAGAATGTACTGATATACTTCACCAAGACCTGTACTTACAGGCGCAAGCTCAGGGGTTCCAACTCCTTTCGGAATTTCTTCCACTGCATTTTTCAGCTGCTCACTGATAAGCTGTCTTGCAAAATAGACATTTACCTCTTCCTTGAAAACAACGGTAATTACCGAAAGTCCAAATCTTGAAATACTTCTTGTCTCCTGAATATCCGGAACATTGGCAATGCTCTGCTCAATGGGAAAGGTAACCAACTGCTCCACTTCCTGCCCTGCCAACGTAGGACAAACGGTAATAATCTGTACCTGGTTATTGGTAATATCCGGCACAGCATCGATCGGTAATCTGGTAGCACTCCATGTTCCCCAGATGATCAGTACCAACGTCATCAAACCAATGATCACCTTATTTTTGATACTGAATTTTATGATTTTATCTAACACGATTTGTATTTAATTTTTATTGAAAACAGATGCACACAGCACAGAATGCTGCAGCAAAAATATCCTGAAAACCTCTGCAATGGTATTGCAAAGTTCCAAGCACATTCAGAAAGCATTGCTTTCTAAAGATCAATAAAAATTAAATTTTAGGAGGCTGCCAGATTGGGTCATAAATCTGGTAGGCAAAGTCGTTTTTGTGAAATAAGATTTTCTTTGAAAAATAAGCAGGAATCTGCTCGGGGATTTCCAGAAGTGGATCCATTTTGAATGCAGAAACCGTCATCTGGCAGCAGCTGCAAGCACAAAGCGGAGAGCAAATATCTCCTTTCTCTGTAGAATGTACCCCATGAATATTCAATGAAATCTTCTTATTGTCTGAATCCGAAGAAAGATGAGACACGTCCTCACAAGGCATTAATGATAACGCCATGAAATAAACTGCCAGTATCCATCTTAAAAGGTTCATTGTGACAAAGGTAAAGATTTTTTATAAAATGGGTGAAAGTGATTGAATGTTAAAAATGCCATACCTATCTATTTTTGATTCCTCACAATTCATTATCAACTATCTGTCAATCTATTATCAAATAAAATACCACTTCAATCGTTATTCATTATTTTTGTTGTATAAAAGTAATCACCACTTTAGGACTACACTCAAAATATTTTTCTTTTCAGGACGATAGCTCCCATGAACACACAGTAAAATAGCTTTATGAAAAAATGTCACATTGTTATCATCATATTAATGAGCCTTTTTCACGATATATTAGTAAAAGGCGATTCTAGAGGGTATATAAATGCAGGAAATGGGGATGCTTATGCATATACATCTACAAATTATATGACTGGTCATAAGGATATAATTTATTCTCCATTAGCTGCTCAACATAAGGATCTTTTAGGTGTAACAATGACTCATGAAACTGGACATGCATACTTAACAAAATTAGGAATAAAAGAAACTAAAATTGATATTGCACTTGAATCTGGTGCTGATACAATAGGCCATTTTGCTATTGAAAAATTGGAACATATATATGCTGATGCAAATAAAATTCCTTTTTCTCAAAGATTTGGATATACGGATTTAGATCAATTGACTGTTGATTATTTTTTTATTGAATAAAGCTTTACAGAAAGGAATAGATGATATTTACAATAAGTTATATCCAATTTTCAATAAAAAGATTATAATAAAATAAATAGAATATGAGAGTTTTAATTTTAACATTCATTTTTTTTCATGGCGTATTTCTAGGTCAAAGTATTGGTGAAAAAGACTTTTTATATGAAAACATAATCTATAAGAAGAATAATATTGATTTAAAAGAAAATTACAATAGCTTAACTGGTGAGTACTCGTTTGTATATTGTGGCACAGAAGGAGTACAAAGAAATATCAATTTTAATGTAAAATTCACGAATGAAGAAAAAGAAAAATTTTAAAAAAACTATTTAGATTTAAACATTAATAATAAAGTTTTATGTACTGAAGTTAGAACTGATAAACTATTCGCTATGACTTCTATAAGTTATAATTATAATAAAAAAACAAGAATGTGCAAAGAATGAGAAAGATAAAGCAAATGTATTATTTGTTAATAGTTTATTTTTAAAAATGATAAGAGAAAAAAAAGAATATAAAGAAGCACTATACTGGAAATTCATAAAAAGGTAGAAGGTTTTTAGGGGAACTTAGTCCCTTTATTGGTGGTATCTTTATTAATTTTTCTCGAAGTATATACCCTAAAGGCAAATATGCTATTACAATTTTATAGAGGTTGTCCAAAAAAGGTCAACCTCTTTTAAACTCTATTAATTTCATCTCCTAGTGAAGCTGAAGACTTACCTTTCACGTATGATGACTTCAGTAGTAAAGACAAACTAAATTCAGTTAAGATTGGCTTTGTTGACAGCAACAAAAATGAAGAAATAATTACATTCACTAAAAAATAAAAAGGATTGCCTGTTTCAGAAATGCAACAGGCATTTTTCATCACACACCATTCACAAAAAAGCCACCGCAAACGCAGTGGCTAAAAAAATCAAATCTAATTATGGACGATATATTATAAATTCGGGTTATTCTCAGACTCTCTCTGTGGAATACTGAATAAATAGTAATTGCTGTTCGGAGCAAACGCTGTCTGATTGGGAAATGCAAACACAGAGTGTCCTCTTCCATCTACTGTTTTCACTGTTCCTTCCGGTGTGGTAATCTGAACCTTAATCGGTTTTCCCTCAGCATCTACAAATGGCTTTCTCTCCACAGTCCCCTGCGTTCTGATAATATCTGAAATAGAGAATCCTTCCCCGAATAGTTCTTTTCTTCTTTCGATCAGGATTTCTTTCACCACTGCATCCTGTGCCAGTGAGCCGGTATATACATTAGCTTTTCTTGCTGACTTCAACTGATTTAAAGCGGTTACCGCCTGAGATACATTTCCATTTCTGGCCTCAGCCTCAGCTTCAATCAGGTACATCTCAGCAGCTCTCATATAAACGATATCAGCAATAAGATTAGGTTTAAATTTAAACTTTGCATATCTCAACAGCCCTTCTCTTCCTTTCTGCCCATCCCATGAAAACAATTGGGATCTGACATCATTGGTATCAAACAGGTTTTTAAAGTAAGGGTCTGCCATAAAGCTATAGTAGAAGCTTCCCGATGAGGACACATCCAGAAAATGGAATGCATAGCTCGCATCAGATTGTTCCTGCGTCTGCTTATGTCCCCAGATCCATTCTGCATTCTCAATATCATTAAACCCATCTTTATATTTTTCAGGAGCCATGAAAGAATATCCTTCTCTCGCAATTCTGGCAGAAGCTGCTGCTTTACTCCATTCTCCGGTATTCAAATAGGTTCTCGCCAAAAGTCCGTTTACTACATTTCTATTGATCTTATCTTTATTATTTCTTGAATAATCTTTCAACAGATTATCTGCATCCGTAAGATCACTTTTAATCAATGTATATATTTCTTCCAGGCTTGCTTTCTTCTTTCCTTGTGTACTTATGGTGGATGGCTCTGTGTAGATAGGAGCTGTCAAAGCAGTTTTATCTTTCAGGTAACTGAACTGATAGAAGCTCGCAATATTCAGATAACAGAAAGCACGTAAAGCCTTTGCCTGTCCTTTTACCTGATTCTTCTTTTCCTGGCTTCCTTCTGTCCCATCAATTTTTGCAATAACATTATTCATATTATTGATCGTAGAATACAGCATCGTCCAGATAAATAGGGGTCTGCCTGCTGTAGTATTGACCATTTCCGTAAAATCATAGGTAGATGAAAACCCATATTTGTTTCTAAGGATCGCTACGTCACTTCCCATTGCATCACTTGCTCTCAAAACCGTTGAGTAACCGATATTGGCATACGTTGTTCCATCATTGTTGAACTTTGCCCATGTTCCGTTGATTACCGTTTCTGTACTTTCAGCCGTTTTGAAAACTTCTTCACTATTTGCCTGATCAGTAGGTGCTGTAGTCAGATCATTTTCACAACTTGTCAGCGACCATAATCCGATGAGAGCAAAAGATAAATATTTTAAATTTTTCATTGTTTCAATTTTAAGAGGTTAAAGAGTTGCCTGAAGACCAAAAGTGATCGTTCTCATTGCAGGATATCTGAAATAAGTTGTTCCGTCAAGTGCCTGCTCAGGATCCATTCCCTTATGTTTGTAGAAGGTCAGCAGGTTTTCTGCCTGAATGTAAATTCTGAATTTCTTCAGTCCTATCTTGTCAAAATAATCGGAAGGCAATGTATATCCTAAACTTACATTCTTAAGCCTTGCATACGTTCCCGAATACAAAAATCTTGAAGACGTTGAAGTCCAGTTATTGGTCGTAGTACTTAATCCCGGAACATCCGTATTAGTATTCTCAGGAGTCCATCTGTTCAGCATTTCTGTTCCCCATGCACGTCCTCCTGCATTTCCGTTATGCAATAGTGAAGTATAATCTGTATCCAGAATCTTACCTCCGATTCTGAAGGTCAGCAATCCTGAGAAATCAAAGTTTTTATAATTAATACTAGTACTGATCCCTCCCGTAAGCTTAGGCAATGCAGATCCCTGGAATATTTTTGTAGCTTTTGAATATTCTGAAGTCGTTCCTTCTACCTCATTTCCATTAGCATCCTTGGTAATCGTCTTCCACAAAGGTTTTCCATTACCAGGATCCACTCCTACCCATTCCTGAATAAAGAAATCATATACAGAACCTCCTTCTCTCAGCTGTTTAGTTCCTACCACAAGCGGTCCTCCGGGAAGTTTAGTCACTTTATTATTTAAAGTACTCAGGTTCACATCTACATTCCATTGGAAGTCATCATTCCTGATCGGTGTGGTAAAAAGTGAAAATTCAAAACCGGTATTCTGTATTGTTCCTACATTCGCCGGGAAATCACTGATTCCCAAAGATGGTGCCACCGGTACATTGAAGAGAAGGTCCTGGCTCTTTCTTTTAAAGTATTCGATATTACCTTTAATTCTGTTATTCAGAATAGCGAACTCCAACCCAACATTCAGGTTAAGATTGGTTTCCCATTTAAGATTTTTTGTAGCCGCTTTTTCCAATGTTGTCCCAGCTTCTCCACCAAGAGTCAAGATTCTGTACAACTCCTGATAGCCATAGTAAAGAGGCTGCCCGTTGGGACGCAATAGTTTATCATTCCCCTGCCCTCCGTAGCTAGCACGTAATGTCAATTGATTGAAGACATTCAAGTTTTTAATAAATTCTTCATTTGAAATCTTCCATGATCCTCCTACTGACCAGAATTTCCCCCATCTGTTGTCAGGACCAAATCTTGAAGAAGCATCTGCCCTTCCTGAAGCTGAAAGGAAATAGGTATTATTAAAATCATATTCAACTTTTCCTAAGTAACTCAATAAACTCAATTTATTGCTGTACCCTCCAAAGTTGACCAATAAGGAAGCTGCATCCGGCTCATAATAATATGGCAGGGAAAAACCGCTTCTTGATCCTGAGATCGTCTGATAATCGTATTTATAAAACTCCTGACCCGCTAAGACATTAATATGGTGTTTTCCAAACTTCTTATCATAGGTCAGAATATTACTCGTCGTATAAGAAAGCGTTCTTGTATTGGTTTTTGTCACGGAACCACCAATTTCAGTTCCTTGTCCCAAAAGCGGATTGGAATAAAGGTGTCCGTTATAATTAACCAAGTCAACAGAGAAACTTGTTTTGAATTTCAACTCCGGTAAGAAGGTAAACTCCATAAACCCTTTCCCCGAGAAGTTATCTTCCTTGTTTTCATTTTTGTCTAGTGGTAGTGTTGCTGCCAGGTTTTGATTCTGAAGCGCACTGGTAGGCCTGTATTTTCCGAAGTCGAAAATTCTGTTTCCGGCAGCATCCAATATATAAGACCCATCAGGGTTTCTCTCGTAATAAGGATAGAATGAAGGAACCACCCTTGCCGCCTGGATCACGTTACTGGTATTGGAGTCTGAAGAGGTAGGAGCCTGCTGAATACTGTTGGTGTAGTTTAAGTTTACTCCAACATTCAGCCATGGTTTTACTTCTGAATTGATCTTTAATCTGGTATTGTATCTTTTAAATCCTGATTCGATAGCCATTCCTTTGTCGTCAAGATATCCAAGAGAGAAGAAATAATTGCTTTTCTCACTTCCTCCACTGATATCCATATCCACCTGATTTCTTGAAGCTACTCTCTGCAAAACATCTCTCCAGTCATCATTCCATAGCGGAGTTGCTCCCGGCAGCAGTTTTCCATCCGTTCCTACTGGTTTTGAATAAGCCGGTCCGTAAGGATTGATCCCAAGTGCTGACACAAGATTGTCGGTTGCCATTTGCGCAGCTTGCTGTGAAGATATTTTATCGGATTTGTATCCGTTTCTCAAAGCTTCCCAATACAGTTGAAAATATTGATCTGTATTTACCTGATCGTAATCTTTTACCGCCCTGCCGGAGAATCCCTGACTGATATTAAGGTTTACTTTTGCTTCCCCTTTTTTCCCAGATTTTGTTGTAATGATGATAATCCCGTTTGCCCCTCTTGAACCGTACAACGCACTTGCCGTTGCATCCTTCAAAACACTGATGGATTCAATATCACTAGGGCTTATTGAGTTTAGGTTTCCGTCAAAAGGTATTCCATCTACTACATACAAAGGATCGCTGGAAGCACTTACAGAACCAATTCCTCTGATTCTGATCGTAGCAATAGATCCAGGCTGTCCTGACGAACTCGTTGCCTGAACTCCTGGCACCTGCCCTTCTAACGCTTTGGTAATATTGGTTACCGGGCGATTATTGATTTTATCGCTGGAAATGGTTGCTACCGAACCTGTATAGCTATTTCTTTTGGCCTTTCCGTAAGCTACGACTACAACTTCATCGATCTCCTTTTCACGGAGTGTATCTTTTTTCGGTTTGGAAGTCTGCCCGTTCACACTCGCAATTCCTAAGAAAAATGCTGCCACAGGAGGAATCCAAGTTTTAGAATTAAATAGATTTTTATTAATCATAATCAATTTTATTTATCAAATATTAAAATTTTGCCCTTTGCAGAAAAGTCAGCAAAGGGCATCGATAAATACGATAAACCAAATGCTTATTTTTCCTTTATAGGCTGAACGTAACACCTTACATAGAGCAGGTTGTTAAGACTTCGCAGGGTCAGTTCCCTCCATCTTTCTTTATAAGCCGATCGAAATTATGGTTGCAAAGCTATAAACTTTTAGTCTACAAAACAAGTAGACTTATTATTTTCTCATGATAATTTTCAAAATTTAACATAATATTTTATTAAAACCCATTGAGACAAAGCGTTTAAAGAATTAACACATTCGCAAACATGATAAATATCATTATCAATTAATCAAAGAAACACAAAATTTAAAGCAAAAAAAATGACACCTAAAAGTGTCATTTTCAATAATTCTGATCTCAGCAAACTCCGTTAATATCGTCAAACCAGAAACATCTTCTTCCATTTTGCCAATGAATTCCGACTGATATTAAATTTATATGCGGTTTGTAAATTGTTGTACCCGTTATTTTTCTGAAATTTCAAAATCTCAATGATAGCTTCCTTATCATATGATTTATGTTTTTGATTGAGCTTATTACGTTCCATATCATTCAGTTTAAAAATCATCTGATTTAGCTGAATTACATCTAGCACAGACAAAACCTCTTTCTTCAAAAAGACGTCAAAAACTTTAGAATCCGTCATCTTTTTAGCAATGATTATATCAGTATAAATCCGTTTATAATCTGGTCCTGGTTTTTCCATCATTTTCATTTTTTACTATATTTACTCATCCATTTATAAAGAGTGGTCTTCGGGATTCTATATTCATCAATGATCTGAAATTTTGTTTTTTGGCCCGTAGTGATCAGATTCAAAATAAAATCTATCACTTCCCTGGTATAAATATTTTTCCGAAAATGAGGAAGAGCCTCTATTCTTTCTCCTCTCACTGTATCTTTACCATAAGGGGCAAATAAAATCAAATGCTGCGTGTAGATTCTGAAAAAATCATATTTTAAAAGTTTGCTCCACCTCAAAAGAATTTCCGTGTCTAAACATTTTTGCTCGTACATTTTACAGATATCATCTTCATCAGTATTCAGAAAGTTACAAATACGATCTATAGGTATTTCCTGCTCATCTACACTCTTTCTGATACATTCTCCGATATGGATACTTTCAATATCAAAATTCATTTTTTAAGTATTTAATATTCAATGTGCCTCAGCATTCCCTCTTACTGTTAATATTGATAATCAGCAACCGTGACTTTATAGAAATCTACGCCTTTCTGGTAAGAGAGATAAATATTTTCTTTGTCCCCGATACCTGCATGCACCACCACTTAATCTCATACCATCTATAAGTATCTGCATTCACCTGCACTTGAAGATTCGTGGTCTCTACCTCTGCAGCATTAGCCGTCCAATAAACATTATTATTACTATCTACATTTTGAAAATCATTTGGGGCTAAATTGACATTAAGGCTGGTTTTATTCTCATTAACCTGAGTAGCAAATGATTGATAACTTATAAGTTGAGATGCATTAGATCTATTATAAATTCTTGGCATGTAATGTGTTAAACTTGTTCCTTGTAAAGAAACTTCCAGCCCGTCAATCATAGGAAGAGCCTTCAGTCCATTTGCTGCAACATATGCCCCCAAATTGAAACTAGAATTGGCAGCGATAGCATTGGGTACCGAATAAATTGCAGTTACTGTCTCCCCAATATTAATCACTTCTACTCCTACAGAAGTACTACAGGAAGCAGCTCCAAAGGTGGAAGGAATCGCAAATGATGCAGCATTAGGGGAGGATGCCGAAGGCATCCCGGTCACAAAATAGGTAAGAAGCCCTCCGCCATTAGACAGAGTTCCACTTTGCAATGTTGCTGTTAACCCAGTAACACCTGTAGACTGAATAGGACTTCCTGAAGAATAACTCCCACCATTACCTCCCGTATAAGGAACCATTAAAGTTCCGTTATAGAGCTGTCCGGCAGTATAGGTTGGCGGATCCAGTTTAGCCCCTGAGCAATTCAAGGTTGAAATCTGAGGAGTTACAGCACTATTATTGGAAAAACTACGCCATTCCGAGCCGTTCCAATAAACATACCCTGCTCGTGACAGATTTCCGGTCCCGGTGTTGTACAACATTAAGCCAACAGCAGGGTTAGGGACTGTAGTCACATCTGTCTGTGAATTTAGGGCTACACGCGGAAGCAGAACGCCCTTTTTGTTATTGGCTGCTAATCCATCAGTATTAATTTCTAATAACGCAGATTCATCAGGAGATATGATGCCTATTCCTACATGCCCTTTTGAAGTGACAGTAAAATCATTGGCTTGTTGATCAGCAGTCGGAGTTCCGGTTACTACATTATCCTTTGAGCCATCTACATGTAAAACTCCTTGTGGATTTGAAGTATGGATCCCTACCTGAGAGTACGCTACTCCAAAGTATAGAGTAGCCAATAAAAATAATGTTTTTTTCATCTTACAATTAGAATTGTGTGTTTGTACTTTTAGTTTATGAAGACATTTGTGTTTTCGTTATCATATAAAATTCTCTAAAACGCTGTAATTGAGAATATAAAAATCAAGATAGCTTAAAACTTTTTACTAAAAAATAAACCTTGCAGCTATTTTTTCAATATTTTTACAAAACTTGAATCATTGCATTCAAACCGCTAAAAAAAATAAGCAGTAAAATAAGATCAGGTAAAATAATTAAGTAAGAAAGATTGTTTTTAATATATAATGATCTGCTTACAAAGCTATTTGATAAAACAAAATAAAAAAACAGATGATAAATGAAAATCCAGAAAATAACTTAAAGTAACTTAAAATACAGATAATCAATATTTTACCTCAATCATTTACGATAAAATCATTGACCAAACTTATTTAACACAAATTTTGATGAACACATTGAATGTAAAAAATGATCCCATAGAAAAACTGAAACTAGAATTGATGGACAGATACATGATTCTTATGACTTTGGTTTTAGGAATTAATGCTATTGTATATACATTTTTTTCTTATTATAAATTGCTCTCCTTGTATTTGATTACAGGATTACTTTTGGGAGCAGGCAGTTATATTACACTTAGAAAAAGACTTTCCAATAATTTCCTTGTGAGGATATATTTAATTGCAGCCCCTATTTATAATTGCTATATCATATTTGCATTCTGGGATTATTCAGTAGCAAGTCTTTGCTGGCTGCTGCCTATTCCCTTGGGAGCCTATATTTTTTTCCAGAAAAAAGAAGTCATAGGCTTCACAATCTATACATTTTCAATAATTTTTCTGATTATTGTTATAGCCAATACAGTTAATTTTCACTTCACGAAACACCATCAGAAAGAAGTTCTGTTTACTGATATTATCTTATACATATCTAATATTTTGGTAGTAACCTTATTGATTTACTATAAAGATAAAATCAGAAAACAAGAAGCCTTATCTTTTGAAGTAAATAAAATAGACAACATAAAGCCGCTCACAATTTCAGCAGTACCCGATCCTATCGACATTGAAGGCATGGAAAAATTATTTGAAAGAATAGAAACCACCATGAAACAAGAGATGCTGTTTAAGGATGATAAATTTAATCTTTCAAAATTGAGTGTAACTATGGATATCAACAGCTCCTATGTATCTAAAGCTATTCGCTATAAAGGTTATCCGAATTTCAATACTTATCTTAATACTTATAGAATTAACCATGTAAAAAAACTGTTCACTGAAACAGACTTTCAAAAAGCCACTTTAATGTATATTTATACTGAAGCCGGATTCTCTAACCAATCAACTTTCAACAGGGTTTTTAAACAAATTGAAGGAATTACTCCTTCAGAATATATTCAGCAAAATCTATAACCTGGTAGTCTCTGGAAATATCTATCTTTGAACAAATATTTTCTATGAAAGTTTTGATTATAAACGGGCCTAATCTGAATCTTTTAGGTACCAGAGAACCGGAGATCTATGGAACTATTTCCATGGAAGACTATTTGGAAACATTAAGATCCGAGTTTCAGGCTCATGAATTGGCATATTATCAGTCTAATATTGAAGGGGAGCTTATCAACAGGCTTCAACAGGATGATTTTGATGCTGTAATTATTAATCCCGGAGCCTTTACCCATTACTCCTATGCTATCGCCGATTGCCTGAAGAACATTAGAAAACCTAAAGTAGAGGTTCACATTAGCAATATTTACAAAAGAGAAGAATTCAGACAGAAGTCTGTAACCGCAGCCTGCACAGATGCTGTTTTATCGGGATTTGGAATGGATGGCTACAGATTAGCAATACTGAGCTTGAAATAACTTATGGAAACTGGAACTAAAGTGTATTGTAATAGTATTGGCGTTTACAGCAATCAGTTGACCAAAAGGAAGTCTTATATTATTGAGAAAATAAATTCTGACAATGTAAGAATCTGCAATGATCAGGGTAAACTTAAATGGTATTCAAAATTTTATTTCAGCCTGGAGTCAGAACCTGAAATCACCTCCATTCATATTGATGATGAAATCATGAATCCGGAATCCGATGACATAGAAGTGACCATTACCTTCTCGAATAATGATCGATACTGGCTCACTTTTACCACACCGAGATACCTGGAAGACTGTCTTGAAACACAGCCTTATTTTTCATCGAGTCATTTTCTGATTGTCAAAAGTCTAAGTGAAGAGATTATTAAAGCTATCATTTATCAACTGGATGACCAAAATGAATTGATCAGCAATTGCAGAAAATACTAAAATAAAAGCCTCATCAATGATGAGGCTTTTCTGTATCTGTAAATAATCTTATTAGATTGTTTGTTCCTGTAATTGAGGACCAGAAGCGATCAATCTCTTACCTTCTTCAGTATCACAGTACTGCTCGAAGTTTTTGATGTATCTTGAAGCAAGATCTTTTGCTTTTTCTTCCCATTCTGAAGCGTTTTCGTATGTGTCTCTTGGATCTAAGATTCCCTCAGAAACGTTTGGAAGCTCAGTAGGAATCTCAAGATTCATGATAGGAACCTGAGTTTTAGGAGCATTGTCGATAGAACCGTCAATGATTGCATCAATAATCGCTCTTGTATCTTTCAGAGAAATTCTCTTACCGGTACCATTCCATCCAGTGTTTACCAAATACGCTTTAGCGCCATGCTCTTTCATTTTACCGATCAATGTTTTAGAGTACATTGTTGGGTGTAATGTAAGGAATGCTTCACCGAATGCAGGAGAGAAAGATGGCTGAGGTTCAGTAATTCCTCTTTCAGTACCTGCCAATTTAGAAGTATATCCGCAAAGGAAGTGGTATTGAGCCTGATCTTCATTCAGGATAGAAACCGGAGGAAGTACTCCGAATGCATCTGCTGAAAGATAAACGATCTTTTTAGCATGCCCTGCTTTAGAAGGCAATACAATTTTGTTGATATGATAAATTGGATAAGAAACCCTTGTATTTTCAGTGATAGATCCGTCAGTATAGTCTGCTATTCCATTATTCACAACAACATTTTCAAGAAGTGCATCTCTTTTGATTGCAGCGAAGATATCCGGTTCTTTTTCTTCTGATAAGTCAATAACTTTAGCATAGCATCCACCCTCATAGTTGAATACTCCGTTGTTATCCCAACCATGCTCATCATCTCCGATAAGGTATCTTTTCGGATCTGCAGATAAAGTAGTTTTTCCAGTTCCTGAAAGGCCAAAGAATAAAGCTACGTCTCCTTTTTCTCCTACGTTAGCAGAACAGTGCATTGAAGCCATACCTTTCAATGGAAGGTAGTAGTTCATCATTGCGAACATTCCCTTTTTCATCTCACCTCCATACCAAGTACCACCGATGATCTGTAGTTTTTCAGTAAGGTTGAACATGATAAAGTTTTCAGAATTCAATCCCTGAGCTTCCCAGTTAGGGTTTATCGTTTTAGAACCGTTGATCACTGTGAAATCAGGCTCTCCAAAATTTTCAAGCTCATAGTGAGAAGGACGGATGAACATATTAGTAACAAAATGCGCCTGCCATGCTACTTCAACGATAAATCTTACTTTAAGTCTTGTGTCTGCATTCGTTCCACAAAATGTGTCTACTACGTAAATTTTCTTTGATTCAGCAAGCTGGTTCAGCACTAGTTCTTTACAAGACCCGAAAATTTCCGCAGTCGTAGGTAAATTTACTTTACCATCCCAGAAAATTGTATCTCTTGTAACATCATCCTGAACAATATATCTGTCTTTAGGTGAACGACCTGTGAAAATTCCTGTTTTTACTGATACCGCGCCCGATTCTGTAAGTTCCGCTTTCTCAAACCCTTGATTTTCAGAAGAAACTTCAGCCTGATATAATTCTTCATAAGAAGGATTATACACTACTTCATAGTTTCCTTTAATCCCTAATTTCTCTAAATCCTGGATGATTTTAGTGTTTTTCATTTTACTTATATTTTCTATTTCTTTATTGACTTCAACAAAAATAATATTAATTATTTGTTAAAGGTGGTTTAAATATACTGATATAAGTCAGAATGACAAATAAAAAAACAGGATTGTAATTTATTGATTACAAATTAATTATATCTGACCATTCAAAAATAGTCGTAAAACCTTTCTCCAAAAAATAGTCTTTATAGCCCCCAAATTTGGCACTCATCACAAAATCTCCCCCCCATGCACCCAAACTTTTGACAAATACAGGGCAATCCGGGAATATTCTTTCCTTAACTGTAGGAATATCAAGAAAATCGGCAATTTCCCGCTCATGAATCATCATTAATTCAGAAAAATTTTCCAATTCATTGCATAATAAAATTTTCTTTGTGATATCTGAAAATTCATCAACCAGTTCCGGCGACTTATTTTTTGATTTATAAAAATTGATTCCTTCTCTGCTATCCTGCTTCTGATTCAAATGGATAAAGATCAATTCATTTTTAAAAGAAGGATCAAAATCAACCTTCTCATACCTGATCTCCGGCTTGCTCTGAAAAAGAACTGCAGATTTCTCTTTGGCAACGGCAATATCATAGCCACTCCCTCCGAGGCTGATCGTATTTAAGTAAAAAGGATCAATTTCCGCCCATTCTGCAAGGTTGTTCATTAAAGTAGAGCTGCTTCCAAGGCCAAAGTCTGCGGGAAACTGAAGGTTTGTTTTTAAATAATAAGTAAAATCATTTTTGAATTGAATGGTAGAAAGCTGCTGAACATTCTGTAAGGTCTTTAGTATAAATTCAGCGCTTGATGGAATATTGGTTTCCAGGATCTGCCAATTTTTATAATCAATGACAGCTTTTAACCAAGGTTTATTCTGATGGAGAGCTTCCCAAAGAATCAAAGATTGATGATCATCCTTTTCTTCAAAGAAAAACTCTTGTCCCAGCTTGGTAGGTACCGCTAAGACAAGAGCTCCATCGATAGCGAAATATTCTGAAGTAAGCATAAGCTTGCCCGGTGAAAAAATCGCTTTCATATTTTTTTTATTTAGATAGCAGAAGTTGCATCTACTGATCCGTCAATTTTTTTGATCAATCCCTGAAGGGTTTTTCCTGGGCCTACTTCTACGAAGTTGGAAGCACCATCTTTGATCATATTCTGAACAGATTGTGTCCATTTTACAGGACCAGTAAGCTGAGCGATCAGGTTTTGTTTGATCTCATCAGGATTGGTTACCGCTGTTGTCGTGATATTCTGATATACAGGAATCGTTGCTTTTCTGAATTTTGTTTTTTCAATGGCAGCAGCTAGTCTTTCCTGTGCAGGTTGCATCAAAGGAGAATGGAAAGCTCCATTTACAGGCAATAATAATGCTCTTTTTGCTCCTGCTTCTTTCAATTTTGCACAAGCTTCCTCTACTGCAAGTGTTTCTCCTGAGATCACCAATTGTCCCGGGCAGTTGTAATTGGCCGGAACCACTACTCCATTGATCTGAGCACAGATTTCTTCTACTTTAGCATCGTCTAATCCTAAGATTGCTGCCATAGAACTTGGATTTGCATCACAAGCTGCCTGCATTGCCTTAGCTCTTTCTGATACCAGCTTCAAACCATCATCAAAAGATAAAACGCCATTCGCTACCAGTGCAGAAAATTCTCCTAAGGAGTGCCCTGCAACCATTTCAGCTCCAAGACCGTTTACTGCTTTTAATGCTGCTACTGAATGTATAAATATTGAAGGCTGGGTAACCTCTGTTTTTTTAAGATCCGCATCCGTTCCGTTAAACATAATGGAAAGAATATCGAAACCTAAAATTTCATTGGCAGATTCCATCAGATCTTTAATATCTTTTCTAGAATCATACAATTCTTTTCCCATTCCTATGAACTGAGAACCCTGCCCTGGAAATACAAGTGCTTTCATGTATTGAATTAAATATTATGCAAATATAACTATAATGTTAAGAAAATTCTTTTTAAGAACTGTAAATCGTTTAAGGTACCAGTCTTATTACTCTGTAACCTGTATTTACGTAAGCTCCGTTAGCTTTTGACTTTACAAACTCAAATTTTGTTGCAAGCTGGGTTTGTACTTTATTCATCTGCTTAAAGATTTCTCCTTTTTTGTTCTCTCTGGTCAGCATATCGTTTACCACATCAAATCCTACAATCGCATATTTCGGCGGTGTTTTGCAGTACTTGCTTTTATAAGCTGCCAGAATTTCTTTTTCAAAATTACCGTCTGTGTTGATCTTTCTGTCCATCAGATACACCAGACTTGCCTGGCTCAGCTCGTCCACTTTCTTTTCAAAAACCGGAGAGTAGAACATACTGAATGCTTTCACACCCTGCACTTCTTTAGATAGGGCAATTACCTTACTGGTAAAAGCATCTCCCGCATTACTGTCATCATTTGCCAGAATAGCAATAACCGGAGCAGATTGTCCCGTCATCATATTCTGATCCAGCTGAATGTCTGCCGGAGAATTGACAATAATGATCTCAGGGTTTTTCACCGCTTTTTCAAGCCCAGATTTGATGTAATTTGCATTTTCTTTTCTGGAATCCGCTACTACATAGATTTTCTGGTTAGAATAAACTCCTTTTACCTCCTCTACGATTTTATCCGCATAGGTTTGGTTGTTGGTTTCAACAATGATAAGATTGCTGTAATTATATAATTCCGGAGTGTTCGCAAATGGTGCTACAACCGGGATTTTTTGATTTTTTGTAAAGTCCAGAACATCAATTACATTTGACTTGAAGAATGGGCCAATGATCAGATCGGTATTCTCTGGGTTGATCTGAGTCAGGGAATTTTTGAATGAAGCTTCATTTCCTGAATCTACAATCTTGATCTCCAGCTTCTGCCCTCCTCTCGCATTTCTTTCAATAGCAAGTTTAGCTCCGGTCAGGAAGTCAAGAGCCATTCCTCTGTACTGGGTTTCGTTTGTACTATACCCGAAAGGAAGCATTAGGATAACACTCCAAAGCATCACCGTTTTTCTTCACATAGGCTGCATCCTGCTTTTTGATCTTTAAAACCATTCCGGTTTTCAATCCTTTTGAAAGCTCAGGGTTAAGAGCAATAAGCTCGTCAATAGAAACCCCGAATTTATTCACAATGGAGAACACAGTATCTCCTTGTTGAACGGTATACGTTACATAGTCATCTCCTACTACAACATTTGAAGCAGATGAAGATTTCTCGTTCCCTGAATCCATTTTTGCTTTTGGATTTACAGGCTCGGCAACGGTATCTGTATTGGTATTTGTTCTTTTAATTTTTATCGATTCACCAGGTTTCAATCCCTTTTCTTCCAATCCTGGATTTAAAGTGAAAAGATCCTGTTGACTGATTCCGAACTGTTTTGTAATTCTGTAATAATTATCTTTAGCCTGGATCACATATGTTTCTCCTTCTGCAGCGGGTGTCGTCGTTACTGTTTTCTCAACCGGAGTTTCCACAGGCTTAGCTGTAGCAATTACAGTTTGCTGGTCACCATATTTTTTGATGCTTGTAAGAGGTAATGTGATCTCGTCTCCAATTTTCATGTGAGAATCCAATTCAGGATTCAGTTTTCTTAAATCGGTTTCAGAGATACGGTATTGTTTTGTGATTCCATAGATCGTTTGCTTGGGCTGTAAAACAATTTTACCTACCGCAGTTCCCGCACTTGTATTTACTTTTTCAACTACAACCGGTTTGGTTGCAACCGGAACAGCTACTGCTTTGTCTGATTTTATGGTCAAAACATCTCCGATAGCCAATTTGCCATCTTTATGCTTAGGGTTTAGCTTCAGCAATTCATCTACAGTCATTCCATACTTTTTAGCAATGTTGTAAGGGTTATCACCTTGTACAACCGTATGTGATTTCTGGGCTGAAACTCCCAAAACCATACATAAACTGGATAGAATAAAAAACCTCTTTATCATATTCGATAATTATAATTTACAAAAATACTTCTTTAAAATTAAATGGCAACAATTATTAATTTGGAATCTTGAACCACCATCTCTTCCAAACAATTTTCAAGCCACGAATAGCCATAATCTGAAAAGAATACACTAAAGTTATATACTCTTTCCTGCCATGTTTTACCCGGATGAACATCTAAAAACAGATTTTCAAGCCTTTCCAGCAATTCGTTCTGTTTTATTTTTTCTGCGTGAAGCAAACGCTTTTTCATTCTTTTAAATGATTTCAGCTGTCTTACTTCCTCTGCTTTTACCATGTTTCCAAAAGATTTCTCGGTAGTTTCAGCAGAAGCCTTCAGTGCAGAGAAATTACTGATCAGCAATTGTTCTTTTTCATCCAATAATTTTAAAATGGTATTATCTTCTAAAATTTTCTGATTGGTCAGTACTGTAAAATTCTGGAAAAAGTCTTCTATTTTAAGATCCAGTTTTTCAATTTTTCCTACTGTTTTTTCCTTCAGGAATAACATTGAATTCCTTGGAATAAGGATAGGAAAAGGAATATTAATTTCTGAAAAATAGTCTTTAAGTTCCAGCCAGTACATAATTTCAGCATTCCCTCCGATATAAGCCAGGTTGGGAAGCACGTTTTCCTGATATACAGGACGCATTAAAGCGTTCGGACTGAATCTTTCAGGGTGTCCCTCCAATTCAGCCAGTATTTCTTCTTCAGTAAACTGAATATTTTTGTCTACAATATTATATTTCTGACCATTGAATTCAATCCTATCCCTCGTTTCAGAAAGATAGAACAGGTTAATTTCACGGGGATTTACCTGAACCTTTCCATACTTCTCAGCCAGAAAATCTACTTTATTCTTAGAGTTCTTTTGCAGGCTGAAATGAAGTAGCTCATCTTTGAAGACCTCCTTCATCTGGTTTTTAAGTGCCTTGGAATCTCCATCCAATATCAGAAGTCCAAACTCAGAAAAAAGACGGTTTACAAGAATCCTGATAGCTTGGGTCAGTGTATTCCCTACTTTATAAGCCTCCTTCATCATCAAGATAAGTTCTGTTCCGAAAACAGAATCTTTGAATTCTTTTTCAAATTCCGAGATAAAATAAGTATCACTAATCTCTATTCTTCCTACAGAACCACCGGATTTTTCATTGGTTTCGTAGTAATTGTTCTCCGTTTTAAAATGATTGATCTCAGCAAAATCGTGATCCTCCGAAGCCATCCAATAAACAGGAACAAAATTAAAGTCCGGAAAATGTTCTTTCAGATAGGTACATGTCTTGATCGTCTGCAAAATTTTATAGACAAAGAAAACAGGCCCGGAAAAGAGATTCAACTGATGTCCCGTGGTAATCGTAAAGGTATTGGAAAGCTTAAGGTCTTCCAGATTTTCTTTTTGTTTCGATGAAAGTTGAAGATCTGAAAGCTGCCCGTTCAGTACCTCAAGCAAAATAGCTCTCTGCCCTGAAGTAAAAGAGTCTTTTTTCAGATGAATCTGCTGACTGAAATGATCTACAGAAAATATTTTATTTTCAAAACCCTCAATTTTCTGATTCAAAAAATCTTTTACCAATTGAGGTATGCTTTCTATATCGTTGAATGATATTTTATTAATTGTTTTCAACCCTGTACAGTTTTTAGTTGAACAAATACCACACGATTCCGATATTCAATCTGAAATCATACACCGGATAATGTGGAAATGCATATGCTTTGTTATGGGAGATAAAAGTTCCCATCTGCTGTCCTTCAATGAAAAAGAACATCTTTTTTACTTTCATATTGATATAAAGATCGGCAATAGGCTGCCCTCCGATGGAGAATGAATCTGCATTAGGAAGGATATATTCATTAAGGACAGGGAAATAATCTCTTGATGCAAACTTAGAGAAGTAATATATCTTAAGTCCGGCCTGAATTTCTGCTGCTTTCTTAAAGGCCTGGGTCTGGTAGAAGAAGTTGGCCCTTCCGATGAAACTTGGCATAGGAAGCAGATCTTTATTCGTGAGTGCATTCTGGAAATGCAATCTTGTATTTAGATGAAACTTACCAAAGCTGAAAGTTGCATCTCCTCCGATCTGAGAAATATTCAGAGAGTTTTCGCTTTGCTTCGGACTTCCATTACTGTCGAAATACGTATAGTTGTCGATTCTGAAGTAGTTGGCAAAAATTTCTGTTTTAAACCATTTCAAATTAATGCTTCCCCCCATTTCCATGACAGATTGGTTCTTGGCATTTTCAAGATAATAATTGAAATTGTTGTAAACGGATGTATTCAACAGATAATTGAATGAAGGATAAGCGCTTTGAAAGTTGACTTTAAGATTAACAAAATAATCTTTTATAGGCTCAAATTTCAGGTTATTGGTGGTTCTCAGATAACTTTTAAATTGGCTTCCGTTTGAAAATTCTAAAAATGAATTCAATTGTACTTTATCCCAAAGTTTTACCTGCAGGTTCCCTACCGCCCCAATTCTATTTTCTTTAAGCTCGCTTGGGAAAGGAACTCCATTAAGGACAACCACATCTCTTATTCCCAATTTGATCATTTGATACCGCACTCCGGCATCCAGTTTAAATTTTTCATTATTGAAAATTAAACTTACCGTATTGCTTAAATTCTCAGAATATTTTTTTGTAGTCAAAGGGAATCCATTCACTAAATCTGTAGGAGCATCATACCAATATCCTTCCAATGCACCCTGGTTATAATAATATTTGTTCCCCTGATGAAAAATTGTATGTCTGATACTGAAAGGAAACTTCTCTGAGTTGAATGGCGTAAACTGATGGCTCAGATAATATCTTCTGTAAGAAAACTGAGAACTTGTAGACGCCAGGTTTACCTGAGCATTCTGTCTGTTCTTATAGTTGCTGTCTCCGTTCTGGAACAGATTATCTTCAGTGATCCCGCCACTTTCCTGATTATTTATATTTTGGTGAAGGTAATGGGCAAAAAGCTCATAGTTCCCACTTTTAGAAACATAATGTCCTGAAAATATCGTATTGTTATTTGCGGCCAATGAGTTTCTGTAAAGCCCCAGAGAACGAAGCCCCATATATTCCAACGCAAAATTGAATCTTTTACCGATATTCTGGGTATAGGTAGAATTTAAAGCCGCTCCATTTCGCATTGCATTATGATAGATAAATGTTGCCGTAGGTGTTTTTACATCATAATATTTAACATCGTTGGCGCCAAGAATCATATAAGATTTATTGGATGGCAATAAAGACAAATTCTGCTCCGGGTTTACTTCAAATACCAGAGGATTGAATCCTGAACCAATATTGGCAGGTTGTACTCTTCCGAAATTATCACGATTGTTTTGCTGAGAGAAAATATAGGTTTTATCAAAAGTCATGACCGTATCAAAGACTTTCTTTTCTGAAAACTGGGTTTGGTACTGGTAATCTTCAATAGTAGGTTTGAAAATTTTCAGAGAATCTTTTTTTCCGGAATCGATTACCAATGTATCTTCTTTTTTGATCGGTGGCTTCTTGGCATCTGCCTTATCGACGATCTGAGCCTGAGCCGCAAAACTAAAGAAGGTAAGTATGAAAAGGATGTACTTCATTATTCATTATTGTTCAGCAAAAATAAGAAATAATAGCAAATAAAAACCCCTGCTCAGAGCAGGGGTTCTATATAATATGATTATTGTTGATTAATAACCAGGGTTTTGCTTACAGTTTGGATTAGCAGAAGTCTCCTGAATAGGAATAGGTAAAGTATACTTATAACTATCATTTGGCAGATTCGAAGTTGGTATAATATCGTCTTTTGCGTTTCTATCCATTGTTACTCCTGCAATAGTTGCAAGTCTCTTCAAGTCGATATAACGGTGACCTTCTAAACCAAGTTCAATTCTACGTTCTTTCAAAATATCAGCATAAGCGAACTGAGCGTTTGTATAAGTAGGAGTAGCAGCTGTACCTAAGTAATTTCTGGCAACTCTCACTTCTTGAATCAAATCATGAGCAGCTGTTAAATTTCCTGCTGCAACTTCAGCTTCAGCTAAAATAAATTTCATTTCAGATAATCTAAATACCTTAATGTCATTTCTTGTTGCTGTACTTACTTTACCAGGATATTTATCAATAACTAGTCTATCAGACGACTGTGAATTAGCCGCTGTTGGATTTAAAACAGATGTTGGATCTAGATAGGTATATCTTCTGATATCTCCTTTATCTGTTGTTGGATCAAACATAAGATTGAATAGGTTTCTTCCTAAGAACCACATTGGAACTCCCGTTGCAGTAGATCCATTTGTATTAAATCTTTCTCCCATAGCCAAACCTGATCCTAGCGGAAGTCTGTTGAGTGAGAAAATAACTTCGCCATTATCGGTATCCGCCCACATTCTTCTATATGGGTTGAAAGATCCACCAACAGTACCGTTTCCATTAGTTGAGTTAGTTCCACCATAGAATGCAATACTCCAGTTGCTAGAACCAACAAAAGGGAATACATATGGGCCTGAAATTACTCCTGGATTGGTTGTAGGTCCAGCATTTGGATTAGTACCTGTTAATGGAGTTGCAGGTGTAAGTGTTAAACCAGCATTAGCAATTACATCTTGTGCATATTGCTTAGCTAAAGCTGTTTCTCCTCTATACAAATTGAAACGTGCAGAAACTGCATTTACGAATGCTTTATCAATTACATATCTTCTAGTACTTGTAGAATAAGATAATATTCCTCTAGCATAATCTAGATCAGCGTTAATAAAGTCATACACATCTTTATTAGTTGCTCTTGGTAATTTAGCATCACTAGCTGGTACATCTTTTACCAAAATAGCTCCCAAAGCATTAGGATCTTTCATATTTGTAGAAAAATATGCTTCTAGCTGCATATAGCAATAAGCTCTCATAGCTCTAGCCTGAGCAAGGATACTATTATAAGTAGCGATATCTCCTGCTGCAGGTTTAATATTTTTAGCTCCTTCTAATAGTCTGTTGATTCTGTTAATTACTCTGTAGTGATTACGCCATATACCATCACTTGTCTGAGTACTTACCCCACCTCCTCCAACGACTGGAGAAGAAGGGTCTAAGAAAAATCTGTGAATTTCATACTCTTGTCCACCACTACCATTACCTGGTTTTACTTCATCTGTAAATACCGCAGTAAAATATATTTCATCAATTGGGTCAATTTGCCCATAAACTCCACCGTATAAAGCTTCATTCAAATTTGAAACAGAAGTATAGAGATCTTTATCTTCTAACTCTCCTGCTTGCTTAATATCTAATGCATCCTGACAGCTATTCAATGTAAATCCTGCTGCTGATAAGGTTGCTACAATTAATACTGTATTTATAATTTTTTTCATAACTATTTTCTATTAAAAATCAACATTTAATCCTACCGACACTGTTCTAGGGTTTGGATATACATTTAATGAATAAGTAGTTACAGGTTCTGGATCAAAACCTTTCCAACTCGTCCAAGTATAAAGGTTTTCTGCCTGAACAAATACTTTAATTCCTCTGATTGGCAAATTGCCTAATTGATTTTTATTAAAAGAATACCCTAAGGACACATTTTTAAGTCTGATAAAATCTGTCTTATACAAAAATCTGTCTGACATTCCGTCTCTACCAGTATTATCTGCATCTATGCTAGGAACATTACTGTTTTTATTATCAGGTGTCCATGCATTTAATAAATCAGCAGATACGTTGATGTTATTAGCTGCATAGTTCGGGTTCATTACCCACTGATATAAGTTATCATAAATCCATCCCCCTTGTTGGAAAGAGAATAAAGTGTCTAAAAACCATCCTTTATGTTGGAAGTTGAATCCGAAACCTCCTGTAAATTTAGCATATGGAGATTTTCCTGTCAATCTTCTATCTGATGGTTGCGGATCTTCTGTAATGTTTCCGTTAATATCAAGGAACTGCATGTTACCATTAGCTTGATTTACACCAACGTATGGATACAGATGGTATTGACTAGCAGGTCCTCCAATTGCATTTACAACATCATCAGAAAGATCTTCATTACTCATTGAAACAATCTTATTGGAGTTGTATGCAGCATTTACAAAAATAGACAATTTCGTATTCTCGTTTCTGATCGCATTAAATCTGATCAAACCTTCAACTCCTTTATTATCAAGAACTCCATCGTTCCCTCTTATAGACCAATATCCTGTAACAGCAGATCTCTGAAGGTCGTTGAACATTCTGGAAGTTCTTTTCTGATAATAATCAAAGCTACCTTCAACAATTCCTTTATAATTAAAGTCAACCCCAACATTCGTTTGTTTTACTTGTTCCCATTTCAAATAAGGGTTAGAAAGGTTAACAAAATTATATCCTAGAAGGTTCTGATATCCGGAAATACCGTTATATCTGTCTAGGAAGTTATTTGGAAGTAAAGCCAATGGGTTTTGGTTGTTAGCTGCAACTCCCAAATTCTGGTTACCAGTCGTTCCGATAGACGCTCTTAACTTTAATAATCTGAATCCAGAGTCAGCCATGAATTCTTCTTTATCGATATTCCATCTACCTGCTACTGACCAGAAAGTTTCCCATCTGTTAGTAGGAAGGAAACGATAAGAACCATCTCTTCTTACAACTCCACTTACTCCATACTTATCTTTATAGTCATAATCCAATGTTCCAAAATATGCTAATGTTCCAGCAGTTACTTTTGAAGCACTCACTGTAGGCCTGTAGATATTTGGAGTATCCGGGTTAAATGGAATGTATCCTGTACCTGCACCGAATTGCCACTGTAAAGGGTTTAATCCATTTTGCGTTTGAGTATTATTGTTTACATGAACTTTGATATAGTCCATATATGCAGCTGCTGAAATAGTATGATCTCCAAAAGATTTGTTGAATGTAATATTCGTGATACTGTTGTAAGTTAAATCCTGAGTTGTATCAAACGTTTCAAAACCTCCATATTTAGCACCTTGTCCTGTTGCTACAGATATTGCCAGATAACCAAGTGGTGATCTTGCAAAAGTTCTTTCATATTCTTTGTAGTCGATCCCTGTTCTATTTCCTACGCTTAAATAATCTGTAATTTTGTAGTTAACGTTCGCATTAGCAGAGATACTCAATTCTGTGAATCTGTTTCTGATACCACCATTGATATTATCCTGTAGAATCCATTGTCTGTTTGCAGAACTTGCTGTTCCAATAGCATTAAACAATTCTCTTCCGTTTGCATATGGAGATGGAGCTACATATGAAGGAGAAAGAACACCACCAAATAATGGGTTTTGGATTACGTTTCCAGCAATACCACCGTTAGTTTCGTCATCTAACTGATTTCTCTTAGAATAACCAAGCCCCATGATTGCACTGAAAGTCAACTTACCATCTTTAGATTTACCATTAAGGTTATTTCTCAAAGTAAATCTTTTAAAGTCTGTAGATCTTACGACCCCATCACTTTCCAAATATCCTAAAGAGAAGAAGTTGTTAATATTTTCACCACCACCTGTGATTGATAGGTTATGTTGCTGAGATGCCCCTACTCGAGTAAATTGTTTTCCCCAATCGGTATCTGTTGTCCAATTGTCGATTTTATCCTGTGTTATAGTACTTCCAAATCCACCGCCGATATCATGTTGAAACTGTAATAACTGCTTAGCATTTGACATATTATAATCAGGCTTATTCATATAATTGAATGAAGTCAAAGCATCATAAGAAACTCTTAAACCTGCATTAAATTTACCTCCTTTTGTAGTAATTACCACAACCCCGTTAGCAGCTCTGTTACCATAGATTGCAGTTGCCTGAGCATCTTTTAGAATACTGAACGTTTCAATATCATAAGAGTTTAGGTTTCTAAACTGAGATCCTGATGTGATAACACCATCTATAACATATAGTGGATCTGTAGAACCATTCAATGAGCTCATACCTCTAATTAAGATATTGAATTTCCCTGATCCCGGAGATCCTGATCCAGAGTTAATAACAATACCTGGAGCTGTTCCTTGGATGGAGTTCAAAACAGAGATATTAGGCCTGTTTTCTAAAGTTTCAGCCCCTACTGTAACTGAAGAACTCGTAGTTTTTGCTTTTGTAGCTGTTTTACTATATCCTAAAACAACGACCTCCTCAATTTTCGTCTCCTTGTCCTTTTTGTCCTTAGAGCCATTTTCCTGAGCAAACACAGCCTGGCCTGTAAAAAACAGTACACCAGCTGTTAATACACGTAGTTTAACATTCATATTAACAAATTTTAATATATTTTAGCAGCAAATATGTTAATAAATATTAATACTGGCAAATTTTTCACATTCACAACTCCTCCTAAGATTCACAATACGGCAATCCAAACACAGCATCTACAGAATAATTCATAATTTCAACCCAATATTATTTCTAAAAATTCAACTCAACCTCACAAAAACTACCCCTTTAACAGTTTTAAGTCAATTGAAAAAAAATTATTTATAATAAATCTAAATTACACCATGCTTATTTTCAGCCATGTACCAATTTTTGAGGGAAAAACCAAAATTTTATATCACCTTCTATTGTTTTATTCGTTAATTTAAAAAAACTCTTATTCCACAAGCAGAAAACCACTTAATTTCTTTTTTTAAAATAATATTTTTATACTTTTGAAAAAAAAACCATAAATTCATAAATTTAAAGCATGAAGAAAACAATTTTAACCGTAATAGCTCTAGTCAGCTTTAGTTTTAGCTTCGCTCAAAATACACTTTCAGTAAATGGAACTACTGGAGCACAAGCAGTATTTGACGGGATCAAATCTACTACAGGCAAAACATTTAAATATGAAGAAATCGCAGGAGACTCCCCATATGCCAGTAAAGAATTCTCTAATGCGAAAGTTGCAGCTAATTACGAACAGGTTCCTGTACGTTACAACAGTTACAGCGACGATGTTGAATTTAAGAAAAACGGAGAAGTTCAGGTTCTTCCAAAAACTACTGATTTTTCCAGAATTGAGATTGCTTCACCTAAACAAACTATAGTACTACTTCAGACTTCAGATGATCTGAACGGATACTTTTTTGAATTGGTAAATGGCAAAAACAGCCTATATAAAAAGGTTAAGACCAAGTTCACTGATGTTGTACCAGCAGCAAACTCTTACGCAAGTGAAAGACCTGCTAATTTCAGAACCTTAGATCCTGTATATTACATCAAAACGGACAAAGGCTTCATCAAGAAACCGAGAAACCAAAAAGAAATCGTTGAACAGTTTCCGGATAAAAAAGACAGCTTAGCTGCCTTCTTCAAGTCAAACAAAATAAAATTTGACAAGGATGAAGATTTGGTAAAACTTGTTACCTTTCTGAATCAGAATTAAGAAAAGGAAAATTTTAAAAGTTATTGTAAAAAAACAAATCAGGCACCTCAATGAGGTGCCTGATTTTTATGGTATCTGAATTGTATTATTTCAGCTTTTTCTTAACAGCTACTTCTTCGTAAACTTCAAGAATATCTCCGATTTCGATATCATTATATCCTTTCAGGTTCAATCCACATTCGTAACCTTTCGTTACTTCCTTCACATCATCTTTGAAACGCTTCAAGCTCTCCAGTTCTCCGTCAAATTTCACAATCCCATCTCTTAACAAACGTACTTTAGACTGTCTTGTAACTTTTCCGGTAAGAACCATACATCCTGCAATTGATCCAACTTTAGAAATCTTAAATACTTCACGGATCTCAACATTACCGATTACCTGTTCTTGAATTTCTGGAGAAAGCATTCCCTCCATCGCTTCTTTTACTTCATCGATCGCTTTATAGATTACAGAATATGTTCTGATTTCAATTTCCTCACGGTCTGCAAGTTCTTTAGCATTAGCACCGGCTCTTACGTTGAATCCGATGATAATAGCATCTGATGCTGCCGCTAAGTTGATATCAGATTCAGTGATCTGTCCTACACCTGAGTGAAGAATTTTCACACTGATTTCTTCCGTTGACAATCTTTGCAACTGATCAGATAATGCTTCCACAGAACCATCCACGTCACCTTTAAGGATAATATTCAATTCTTTGAATTCTCCTAAAGCAATACGTCTACCTAATTCTTCAAGCGTCGTATGTTTTTTCGTTCTGATAGAAAGTTCTCTCTGAAGTTGTTCTCTCTTATTAGCAATAGCTTTACCTTCACTTTCGTCAGCATATACACGGAATTTATCACCTGCTGTAGGCGCTCCGTCTAAACCTAAGATCGTTGCAGGGATTGAAGGGCCTGCTTCTGCAAGATTTTTCCCTCTTTCATCAAGCAAAGCTTTTACTTTACCGTGGTTTTTACCCGCCACTACATAATCTCCAACTCTTAAGGTTCCAGTTTGTACTAACATTGTAGCCACATAACCTCTACCTTTATCAAGGGATGCTTCAATCACAACACCGTTTGCAGAACGATCCGGATTAGCTTTTAATTCAAGCATTTCAGCTTGTAATAAAACTTTCTCCAATAATACATCTACATTATTACCGAACTTAGCTGAAATCTCCTGCGCCTGAACATTTCCACCCCATTCTTCCACTAAAACCGGAGGGTTTAATCCGGAAAGTTGTTGACGGATGTTATCAGGATTTGCATTTGGCTTATCAACCTTATTGATTGCAATAATCATTGGTACCTGTGCAGCCTGAGCGTGAGCAATTGCTTCTTTCGTCTGTGGCATTACATCATCATCGGCCGCAATTACAATAATTGCAATATCCGTGATCTGTGCACCTCTCGCTCTCATCGCTGTAAAGGCTTCGTGACCTGGTGTATCTAAGAATGTAATTCTCTGACCATTTTCCAGTTTCACATTATAAGCACCGATGTGCTGGGTAATACCTCCAGATTCACCTGCAATTACGTTAGTTTTTCTAACATAATCCAGTAATGAAGTTTTACCGTGGTCAACGTGTCCCATTACCGTAACTACCGGCGCTCTTGACACTAAGCTTTCTTCAGTATCGATTTCGTCTTCTGCATCTGTATCTTCAAGATCTGCATCAGAGAACTCAATTTTATAACCAAATTCGTCTGCTACTAATAATAAGGTATCAGCTTCTAATCTTTGGTTCATGGTAACCATTACACCAAGTGAGAAACAAGCAGAGATTACTTCTGTTGGAGAAACATTCATTAAGCTGGCTAATTCACCTACTGTAATGAATTCTGTCACCTTCAGCGTTCTGTCTTGTGCTTCAAGCTCTTGCTGACGCTCATCTTGCTCTCTTCGGTAAGTTCTCTTATCTTTTCTGTGTTTTGCAGATTTAGATTTACCACCTTTGTTGGTAAGTTTTTCTAAGGTTTCTTTGATCTGGTTTTTAACTTGTTCGTCAGTTAATTCAACTGGCATAACTCTTTGACCAGGTCTGTTGTTTTGACCTCCTTTTTTGAAGCCACCACCACCTTGGCCACCTGGACGGTTTCCACCTTGGTTATTCCCGAAACGGTTTCCACCTTGGCCACCTTGTCCCTGAGGACGATTTCCTTGACCCTGGCCACCACCCTGACGGTTTCCACCTTGTCCACCGTTATTGTGCTGACGGTTTCCTTGGCCTTGACCACCCTGGTTGTTATTTCCTGAGTTTTGATTATTCCCCTGACCTTGTTGGTTATTCTGGCCTCCAGGTTTTTCAATTCTCTTTCTTTTCTTTTTTGCACCAGCACCTGGCTTTGGAGCAAACTGAGTAAGGTCTATCTTTTCTCCAACGATTTTAGGACCGTCAAGTTTCTGATATACTGTCTCAATTTTTTGTGGTTCCTGAGATTCAGGTTCTGTTGCTTCCACTTTTGGAGTTTCCACTTTTTTCTCTTCTACGATTGGTTTAGGAGTTTCTTTCACTGGTTCCACAGGTTTTACTTCTTCTTTTTTCTCCTCCATTTTTGGTTTGTCTTTTTTCACAGGTCTGTTTCTAGATTCTATTTGAGACAAATCAATTTTATCCAAAACTTTAAATTCCTGCTTTTCAGGGGCTGCTTTTACTTCCGGTTGTTCTTCTTTCACAATTTCTTCTTTCTTTTCTTCAACCGGTGTCGCAACAGGAGCAACAGGAGCCTCAGGAGTTTCTTCAACTTCAGGCTTCTTAGGTTCTAAATCTATTTTACCTAAAATTCTAGTTTCTGGTTTATTTGCTTTAGCTCTTATCACTTCAGGGGTTTTCTTTTCTTCAATTTCCAGCTTTTCTTCCGGAACTTTAGTGATCACCACCTCATGGGAAGCCTTTCTTTGTTCGCCGTCTTTAGCAAACTCAGCCTCCAATGCAGAATATGCCGATTCTTCCAATTGAGCGTTAGGATTGCTTTCAACCTCAAATCCTCTAGACTGTAAAAATTCTACTAATCTGGACATCGAAATGTTGAATTCCTTAACCGCTTTATTTAATCTAATTTTTGGCATCTATATTATTTACTGTTTTTTAATTTTTAAAATTAAAGTATTTCCTTTTTACTGTTTATTAAAATTTATTTAAATCTTAATCTTCAAATTCTTCTCTCAGAATACGTTTTACCTCTTCGATTGTTTCTTCTTCAAGGTCAACCATGTTCAGAAGACTCTCAGTCTCTTTATCCAATACTGATTTTGCAGTTGTAAGTCCTACTTTCTTAAATTCATCCAAAATCCACTGCTCGATATCGTCATTAAATTCTCTCAATTCAACATCGTCATCCTCGCTGGATTCTCTGTATACATCAATTTCATATCCTGACAACCAAGAAGCCAGTCTGATATTCTGTCCTTGTTTTCCAATTACTTTAGAAATCTCTTCAACAGGAGTATATACTAATGCATAGTTTTGCTCCTCGTTGATGTCAATTTTATTGACAGTAACATTCCCCAAAGCTCTTTTCACCAAAATCTCAGGGTTTTTAGACCACTGAATAACATCGATGTTTTCATTTCTCAACTCTCTTACAACCCCATGAATTCTGGATCCTTTAACCCCCACACAAGCTCCTACAGGATCAATTCTGTCATCATAAGCATCTACTGCAATCTTCGCCTTTTCACCAGGAATTCTCACTACCTTTTTCAGCATAATTGTTCCGTCCTGGATCTCAGGAATTTCCAGCTCTAATAATTTCTCAAGGAATTTAGGTGCAGTTCTGGAAATAATAATCTGTGGTTTAGAACCTTTAAAGTCTACTGTTTCGACAATAGCTCTGATATTCTCACCCTTTTTAAAGAAATCGGATGGGATCTGGTTTTCTTTTGGTAAAATAAATTCATTTCCTTCATCATCCAACAAGATTACATGCTTGTGACGGATGTGGTGGATTTCTCCTACAACGATTTCACCAATTTTATCTCTAAACTGCTCGTACAGCATTGCATTATTGTGTTCCTGAAGTTTGGTAGCCAGGATCTGCTTAAGGGTAAGAATATTTCTTCTTCCCAACTGTGCAACAGGAATTTCCATTGTAAAGTCCTCACCTACTTCGAAGGTAGGATCAATCTTTTTTGCTTCAGAAATTTCAATTTCCAAATCATCATCTTCAGACATTTCGTCCTCTACAATTGTTTTATTCAAAAATATCTGAAAATCTCCTTTATCAGGGTTTACAATCACGTCAAAGTGGTCATCTGAATCAAATCTTTTTCTCAAAAGTGTTTTCAGTGAATCCTCAATAATTGCCATAAGATCAATTTTACTGATCCCCTTTTCGTCTTTAAAATCACCAAAGGATTCAATCAACGCTATATTATCCATCTATTCTTTTTTCTTTTTAAAATTTAATTACTACTAATGCTTTTTTGATTTCGGAATAAGAAATCTCTTTCTCTTCCTCCACATCTACTTTCCCTTTTCCGATATCTTTCGGCTTGCGGTAACGTAATAGAAGTGTGATCTTCTCTTCATCTACTTTAGACAATTCCCCTTCAATTTTAGAAGAATCTTCCAGCATTACCTCAATTTCTCTTCCAATATTTTTACCGAACTGTCTTGATGTGACTAATGGTTCGCTCAATCCGGCAGACATCACCTGAAGGCTGAAGTCATGCTCTTCACGATCCATATTGAATTCAATAGCACGGCTTGCATCAAGACAATCCTGCAAAGAAACTCCGTTATCACCATCTAAAATCACTGTAATATCATCCCCTGCAGAAATTTTAAGATCAATCAGAAACAGATCTTTTCTGGTCTCAAGGAATTCATTTAATAATTCTTCAATTCTTTTTCTAAACTCCATATATTTTTATCTTGATTTTACAGTACGAAAAAAGGCTTTCTTCCGAAGCCTTCCCATTTTTCCCGTAAATCCATTGCAAATATACGTATTTTTTCTAAAAATGCAAAATTATCTTAAGTATCAAGCAAATAGAGAAGAATTCATTTACAATAAATTAAAGCAGTACGTCAAAGTATTTTTATTATTTTTGTCTTTAAAATTTTAAAACAAACATTTTGAATATAACGATTGTAGGAACAGGTTATGTAGGACTAGTTACAGGAACTACCCTTGCAGAACTTGGCAATTCAGTATACTGTGTTGATATTGATGAAAAGAAAGTAGAAGGTATGAAAAACGGCGTTGTTCCCATCTATGAGCCGAACCTTGAAGAAATGTTTTTGAGAAACATCCAATCTGAAAGATTATTTTTCACCACCAACCTGAAAGAAGCTTTAGATAAAAGTGAGGTCATCTATCTCGCTCTGCCTACACCTCCGGGGGAAGACGGCTCTGCAGATTTATCCTATGTCATTCAGGTTGCTAATAATATTGGAGAAATGATGACCGAATATAAGGTCATTGTCAACAAGAGTACCGTACCGGTAGGAACTGCAGACAGGGTAAGAGAAACTATTTCTGCAAAAACAGACATTCCTTTTGATGTTGTTTCAAATCCTGAATTCCTTAGAGAAGGTTTTGCCGTTGAAGATTCAATGAATCCATCAAGGGTTGTTGTAGGAGCAAGCTCAGAGAGAGCAAAAGATATTATGTCTAAAATCTACCAGCCTTTTACCAATACCGGAATTCCAATCATTTTTATGGATGAAAAGTCTTCTGAACTTACCAAATATGCAGCCAATTCATTTTTAGCGGTAAAGATTACCTTTATGAATGAAATTGCCAATTACTGTGAAAAAGTAGGTGCAGACGTAGACAAGGTAAGACTTGGTATGGGAAGTGACGACAGAATAGGACACCGATTTTTATTTCCGGGAATAGGATATGGCGGAAGCTGTTTCCCTAAGGATGTAAAAGCCCTTATAAAATCCGGCAAACAGGAAGATTTCAATTTCCAGATTCTGGAGGCTACCGAAAGGGTAAACACAACACAGAAGGTCATTCTGGTTTCTGAAATTGAGAAATATTTCGGTGGAAATATTGAAGGAAAAAAAATCGCCATGTGGGGACTCGCTTTCAAGGCTAATACAGACGACATCAGAGAAGCCTCTTCTCTGGACAACATTGCTCTCTTATTGGAAAAAGGAGCAAAGATCACCGCATACGACGCTGTTGCCGAAAGCAATGTTCAAAAACTTATCGGTGATAAGATTCAATACGCAAAAAGCATGTATGATGCTCTTGAAGATGCTGACGCATTGTTTATCTCAACGGAATGGCCGGAGTTTAAAAATCCTAATTTTGAACTTATGGCTAAAAAGATGAAAAACAAAGTCATTTTCGACGGCAGAAACATGTATCCATTAGAAATCCCTGAACAAAACGGATTTCATTATAAAAGTATAGGAAGAAAGACCATCTCAAAATAAATAAATGAAAAACATCATCATTACAGGAGGAGCAGGATTTATTGGCTCTCACGTTGTAAGAGAATTTGTAAAAAACAATCCGGATAGCACCATCATCAATCTTGATGCCCTTACCTACGCCGGAAATCTGGAAAACCTGAAGGACATTGAAAATGAACCTAATTATGTTTTCGAAAAAGCAGACATTACAAAACCTGAAGAACTAAGAAAAGTTTTTGAAAAATATAACCCAGATGCAGTTGTACATTTAGCTGCAGAAAGTCACGTAGATAGAAGTATCACTGACCCAATGGCTTTTATCAACACCAATGTAAACGGAACAGCCAATCTTCTTAATCTTTGCAAAGAATTCTGGACATTGAATCCTGATCACACTCACGGCAGATTTCCAGATGAAAAAAGAACTAACTTATTCTATCATGTTTCTACTGATGAAGTGTATGGAAGCTTAGGGGAAACCGGATTCTTTTTAGAAACCACCTCATACGATCCACAATCTCCATATTCTGCGTCAAAAGCAGCGTCTGACCATTTGGTAAGAGCCTATGGAAACACCTATGGCATGCCATTCATTGTATCAAATTGTTCAAACAACTATGGCCCGAATCACTTCCCAGAAAAACTGATTCCACTTTGTATTTCAAATATCATCAATGAAAGACCTTTACCGATTTACGGTGACGGAAAATACACAAGAGACTGGTTATTTGTAATCGATCACGCCAGAGCTATTCATCAGATCTTTAATGATGCTAAAACCGGAGAAACGTACAACATCGGAGGTTTCAATGAGTGGCAGAATATTGATCTGGTAAAAGAACTGATCAAGCAAATGGATGCTAAATTAGGAAAGCCGGAGGGATATTCTGAGAAGTTGATCACTTTTGTGAAAGACAGACCAGGTCATGATAAGCGTTATGCTATTGATGCTAATAAGCTTAATAAAGATTTAGGCTGGAAACCGTCTGTTACTTTTGAAGAAGGATTAGGAAAAACGATTGACTGGTATCTTGAAAATAAAGAATGGCTGGAAAATGTAACTTCAGGAAACTATCAGGAGTATTACAATAAACAATACAGCTAAACTCTGGATTATTGGAAAAAACACAAAGAATAAATATGATATGAGTTCCTATTTATTCTTTTCCACAATCTTTGAACACAACAAACGATAACACACAAACGAAATTTGCGTAATCCGCACAACACATGAAAGGAATAATATTAGCCGGAGGATCCGGAACAAGACTTTACCCTCTAACAATTGCAGTAAGTAAACAGCTAATGCCTGTTTACGACAAACCAATGATCTATTATCCGCTTTCCACGCTACTTTTAGCAGGGATTAAGGATATTTTAATTATTACCACTCCGCATGATCAGGCGGGATTCATCAAACTTTTAGGAGATGGCTCTCAGATCGGCTGCAATATAGAATACGTTGTACAACCTAGCCCGGATGGCTTGGCTCAGGCTTTCATTCTTGGCGATCAGTTTATTGGTGACGATTCTGCCGCCCTTGTTTTGGGAGACAATATTTTCTATGGTTCCGAGATGGGAACATTACTGAAAAACAAGACCAATCCGGACGGAGGTGTTGTATTCGCCTACCACGTTGCAGACCCGGAGAGGTATGGGGTTGTAGAATTCGACAAAGATCTTAAAGCGGTTTCCATTGAGGAAAAACCATTACAGCCGAAGTCAAACTACGCCGTACCAGGTTTATATTTTTATGACAATAATGTCGTGGAAATTGCCAAAAACATTAAACCATCTGCAAGAGGTGAGCTTGAAATCACCGATATCAATAACGTCTATTTAAAAAATGAAAAGCTTGAAGTTGCTGTTCTGGACAGAGGTACTGCATGGCTGGATACCGGAACTTTTGACTCGCTTCATGATGCTTCCGAATTTGTAAGCGTTATTGAAAAAAGACAAGGCTTTAAGATTGGCTGCATCGAAGAAATCGCTTTCCGAAACAAATTCATCAATGAAGAAAAGCTACTGGAAACAGCCGTTAAATACGGAAAAAGCGGCTATGGTGAATATTTAAAACAACTTATCGGCAAATAATAATCAACTTACAGATTTCGCATACTATTGGCTTTACGCCAATAGTTTTTTGCCCATACCAACAAATATCAATATATTAGTTGTACTTTTTTAGTTTTATGGAAATAATTATCCTCAAACTAAAAAAAAATGTAAGAATTAATTATCTATAAATTTGCAAAAAACTTACACAGATGAATGAACCACAACAGAAGTGGACTGAAACGATTGATGCTGATCATTCGTTGTTTGACTTGAAGCTGAAAGAAGTCTGGAAATACAAAGACCTTGTCTATATGTTTGTCAAGAGAGATTTTGTATCCAGCTTTAAGCAAACTATATTGGGACCGATATGGTTTTTTATCAATCCGATGTTGACGACCATTGTCTATCTGATTATTTTTGGCAGAATTGCTAAATTGCCTACAGACGGCGCTCCTCCTCTTCTCTTTTATCTATCAGGGGTTACGCTCTGGAATTATTTTTCGACCTCCCTACTGGCAACATCTTCTACTTTTTCAGGAAATGCCGGAATTTTCGGAAAAGTATATTTCCCAAGGTTGGTTACTCCATTATCTATTGTCATTTCTAATCTTATGCGGTTTGGAGTACAGTTTCTATTATTCCTCCTTGCCTGGCTATATTATCTAAATAAAGGACAAGTACATCCTAACATCTGGATTCTTGCCACACCATTTCTTATCTTACTGATGGCACTTTTTGCGTTAGGAGTGGGAATGATTTTCTCTTCACTTACAACAAAATATAAAGATCTGGCAATGTTATTAGGTTTCGGGGTAAGTTTGTATATGTATGCAACTCCGGTAATCTATCCGGTTTCCTCATTACCAGGATTCTTCAAAAAGCTGGCCTATTATAATCCTTTAACAGGTATTTTCGAATGCTTTAAATATGCCTGGATTGGTGTGGGAGATTTCTCTCCTTCTATGCTTGGAATCAGCACGATTATTATTGTTATCCTTTTAATGATAGGAATTGTTGTCTTCAATAAAGTTGAAAAAAGCTTTATGGATACTGTATAGAGTGTACTGGTAACTTTTATTAATTTTAAATTATTTTTAATATGCTGGCTTTAAAAGCAGAAAACATATCAAAACAATACCGTCTGGGACAAGTCGGAACAGGGACACTTTCTCACGATCTCAACAGGTTTTGGCATAAAGTAAGAGGAAAAGAAGACCCTTATCTAAAAATTGGAGAAGCCAATGACAGAGCTACAAAAGGGGATTCAGAGTATGTCTGGTCACTACAGAATATCAACTTTGAAATAGCACAGGGAGATGCTGTAGGAATTATCGGAAGAAATGGTGCTGGAAAATCAACATTACTGAAGCTTTTGAGTAAAGTTACAAAACCTACAACAGGTAAGATATCCAGCAACGGAAGAATTGCGTCTCTTCTTGAAGTTGGAACAGGATTCCATCCTGAAATGACTGGACGAGAGAATGTTTTTCTTAATGGAGCTATTCTTGGAATGACAAGAAAAGAAATCACCAGAAAATTTGATGAAATTGTTGATTTTTCAGGAGTAGAACGGTATATAGACACTCCAGTAAAAAGATATTCTTCAGGGATGTATGTTCGTTTAGCCTTTGCGGTTGCCGCACATCTAGAATCAGAAATTCTTATCATCGATGAAGTTCTTGCTGTAGGTGATGCCGAATTTCAGAAAAAATGTCTGGGAAAAATGGGAGATGTTACTAAAGGTGAGGGAAGAACAATTCTTTTTGTAAGTCATAATATTACAGCGATTAAAGAACTGTGTAATTATGGTATTTTACTGGACAAAGGAAATCTTGTAACTCAAGGTGACATCAATAAATGCATCATTGAATATCAAAAAAACAGCGATATTAAATTCCTTTATGATTATTCAAATGACGACATAAAAGTTGAAAATAACAACATTTTGGTGAAGTCATATAAAGCAGAGCCTATCAATGGTGATATGATCAATATTAAGTCCGGAATAAGAATAACAGTTACTTTTATGAGTAAGCTGGAAAATGTAGATATTGATCTTTCATTCTTTTTAAAAAACAGTCATGACCTTACTGTAATGAGCACAGGAATTATGGTAAGTCAGAACAAAAATTCAGAAAAAGGAGATTATACGGTCAGTTTTGAAATTCCTCCCTACACCATTAATGAAGAGTCCTATTATTTTGATTTCTTTTGGGGAGTAAACAGATCTGATATAGCTTTTAGAACAGAATTATTCGGATTCGAAGTACACGGAATGCAGAATCAGTTTGGTGAAATCATAAAATCACCAGGTATTTTGTTTCCACGTATCACACACACAGTTGAAAGAATCTGAGAAAAACCGAAATAAATTTATAGTTAATAAATTTATACATTTATCAGAATTATTAAAACCCATATTCACATTCAATGGATAGCCCTCATATAATAATTTTCCCTAAAATAGGCTCTCAGGATTTAGGATACATTACCGTAGCCGAAACCCAAAAGAATGTCCCTTTTGAAATCAAGAGAGTCTACTGGACTTACTATACCCCTCAGGATGTTATCCGTGGAGGGCACGCTCACAAAGAACTTCAGCAAATTATATTTGCAGTTTCCGGAACTATTGAGTTTAACACTCTGGATTTGGAAGGAAATAAGGAAACTTTCATTTTAGATTCCCCTTCAAAAGGATTGTATATCCCAAAACTGATATGGAGAGATATCAAGTTTAGTCATAGTGCAGTTTTGCTATGCCTTGCTTCGGAATTATATGATGAGAAAGATTATTTCAGAGATTTTGATGAATTTAAAAGTTATAAAAAATGATACATCCTTTAGCAGATGTACAGTCTCAAAATATAGGTGAAGGCACTTCTATATGGCAATTTTGTGTGGTATTAAAAAACGCAACTATTGGTAAAGGCTGTAATATCAACTGTCAAGTATTGATTGAAAACCTGGCGGTAATTGGTGATAATGTAACTGTAAAGCCTGGTGTACAAATCTGGGATGGAATAACGATTGAAGACGATGTCTTTATTGGACCTAACGTAACTTTCACAAATGATCTGTTTCCAAAGTCCAAAAATAAAGATTTTAAATTAGTAAAAACCATAGTAAAAAAAGGAGCTTCCATTGGTGCAAACACCACAATATTAGCAGGAGTAACGATAGGAGAAAACGCCCTGATTGGAGCCGGAAGTGTCGTTACAAAAGATGTTCCTCAAAATGAAATATGGGTAGGAAACCCTGCAAAATTTTTAAAGAAAAACAACAATGATTAAATTCCTAGACTTACAAACAGTAAACCTTTCTCACCAGCAGGAAATTGAAGATGCCATATTACAGACTTTCCGTTCCGGATGGTACTTATTGGGTGAAAAAGTACAGCTTTTTGAAAAACAACTTTCAGCATACTGCAATGTTCCGCACGTAATCGGGGTTGCTAACGGTCTTGATGCTTTAAGACTTATTTTCAGAGCTTATATAGAACTTGGAATCATGAAGGAAGGTGATGAAATTTTGGTTCCTGCCAATACCTATATTGCTTCCCTTCTTGCCATTACAGATAATAGATTAGTTCCCGTTTTAGTAGAGCCAGATCTTGAAACTTACAATATAGATTTATCTAAAATAGAAGAAAAAATATCCTCTAAAACCAAAGCTATTCTTTTGGTACATTTATATGGAAGTGTTGTTTTTTCAGATACAATTAAAACTCTTGCTGAGAAACATGATCTAAAAATAGTTGAAGATAACGCCCAGGCAATCGGTGCTGTCTGGAACAACAAAAAATCCGGTAGTTTTGGAGACGCCGCAGGTTTTAGCTTCTATCCTGGAAAAAATTTAGGGGCTTTGGGTGATGCAGGAGCTGTTTCTTGTAAAGATGAGACGTTGGCAAAATGTATCAGAACGTTAGCTAACTATGGCTCTCAAAAGAAATATGTCAATCAATACCAAGGATATAATTCGCGGCTAGACGAAATTCAGGCAGCGGTACTTTCTGTAAAACTTAAATATTTGGATGAAGAGAACAACAGAAGAAAAGAAATTGCAGATCGTTACCTTACGGAAATAATAAATCCAAAAATTATACTCCCCCATCATAAAATTGAAGAAAACAGTCACGTATATCACCTTTTTGTTATCAGAAACAACAATAGAGATCATCTTCAGAAATATCTTGAAGAAAACGGGATACAAACTTTGATTCATTATCCTATTCCCCCACATCATCAGGAAGCTTATCCCAATCTTAAGGAATTGCAGTTGCCAGTTACAGAGAAAATTCATGATGAAGTATTAAGCTTACCAATTTCTCCTGTTATGACGGACAATGAAGTGACAAAAATAATCCAAACCTTAAATTCTTTCTAATGGTACTTAACGTAATTTTCTCCTATAATCGTGCAATTCAATTGGATTATCTTATCCAATCTATTTTGGACCGCTTTAAAACCGATTCTAAAGTTGTCATTCTTTACCATACTACAGGAGCACACAAAGACGGCTATGAGCTATTAAAAAGGAAGTATGAAGACAAAGGAATTTCTTTTATTGAAAGAAAACCTGTATTTTTTGATTCTTCCTATATTAAGGCTTTAAATTCTAAAAAAGACTGGAAATTTTTTAAGGAAAAAAATCTGTTCAGTAAAAAAAGTGATAATTTCAAAGGGCTTCTTCAAAAAATAATTCGTGAAAGCAACTGTGAATTTGTAATGTTCAATACAGACGATGGTGTTTTTTATGAAGATGTAACTATTCCTGAAGATGTTTTTAATATTATCAGAAACAATCCGGAAAATGCGTCCTATAGAATGTACGTTGGAGAAAACCTGGAAGGACATCCAAGCTATATAGAAAAAAAGAATGGATATTACCAATGGGATTATTACTCTGACACAGCATTCCATCACTGGACATTTCCTTTTTCTGTTGATGCAACTATTTACCATTCTCTTGGACTTTTAAAACATCTTGAAAAGATGGTATATCATAATCCCGTTACATTAGAAGAAAACGGATACCACTATATCACAAAAAAGAAATTGTTCCGCATTGGTTTGAGCCCGATACATTCACAGCTTGTAGCAACAAAGCTGAATAGGGTATCAGTTGACAGCTTAAATCCGACAATACATATTAAGCCGGAATTTTTGAATGAAAAATTCTTAGATGGATATACATTAGAATTGGTTATCCCTGAATTTATCGATAACGCCAATATTGTTCCGTCTGAAATTTATCTGGTAAAAGGAGACAAAAAAGAGTTAATTTACTCTCTGGATGAACAGGGAAAAAAAATACAGAGTTTATTAGGAATTGAAGGTGCTAAAGAACAATTAGAATAAAAAAACTGATCAGTTCAATAAAAAATCTCCCAATACAATAATAGTCACTACAGTTTTCTACAACATATTGGTAGTTTAAAATAAAATCTATGTTTATTGTGGGACAACAACGAGCTCAGCTGGCTCAATTTTTCAATACCTATAAACCATAGCAAGTAGTCCCATTAATAGCTTAAAGCTAATTAATAATTTTAAACAAAAAACATGTCCGAATTACCATTAGTTTCGATTTTATGCCTTAGTTATAATCAATCAAGATTTATAGCTGAATCTTTAGAAAGTTTCAAATCTCAACAATATACCAATATTGAGATTCTGATTTGTGACGATTGCTCTAAAGACAATTCTGTAGAAGTTATTAATAATTGGATCAAAGCTAACCCTCAACTGAACATTCAATTTATCCCGCATTCTCAAAATAAGGGAATCTGTAAGTCTTTGAATGAGCTCCTGAATATATCGAAAGGCAAATATATTATTACCATAGCCCTTGATGATCTTATGGAACCGGATAAAATAGAAAGACACGTTGCTCTTCTTGAAAAATCGTCCTCAAATGAAGCTTTAGTTTTTTCAAATGCGTATATCATCGATGACAATTCGGTACGCTTCCAAAATACTTTTATCCCTTATTTCCACAGATATCTGAGTATTGAATCAGGAAATTTTTACAAAAGATTACTTGATGATAATTTTCTTCCTGCAATGTCATGTGTTACAAAATCTTCTTTGATCAAAGAAATTGGAGGATGGGATGAAAATTTAACGTTTGAAGATTACGATATGTGGCTGAGATTAAGCCGGAAATATGACTTCATTTATGATGATTCCAAGTCCTGTAGTTATAGGATGCATGCTACAAATACTCATAAGAAGAAAAACTTTTTAGATGTTTCCTATTTTGATATTTATCTGAAACATAAAGACCAGCCTGAAATGAAAAAGAAAATAGTAAGACTTATTCATGAGGCATATAAAGAAAACAAATTGACTGAAAGTCATAAAAAATACCTTAGAGAACTTGATAATAAAACACTTACAGAGAAATTAATTCTGAAGAATGTAGGAAAGTTTACCTTTAACACACTCCATTATCTTCAAAAAGTTTATTATAAAAGTTGGTAACATTATTCTTAAATCAATTATGAAAAAAATAAAGCCCTTAGCATTTTATCTCCCTCAATACCATCCGGTCCCCGAAAATGACGAATGGTGGGGAAAAGGATTTACGGAGTGGACCAATGTAGGTAAAGCAAAACCTTTGTTTGAAGGTCATGAGCAGCCTATATACCCTGCAGAGCTGGGATATTATGACCTGCGTGTTCCGGAAGTACGGGAACAGCAGGCTCAAATGGCTCGGGAATATGGAGTGCACGGATTTATCTATTATCATTACTGGTTCAAAAGTGGCAAACAACTATTGGAACGTGTTGCCAATGATGTATTGGAATCAGGGAAACCAGATTTTCCGTTCTGCTTTTGCTGGGCAAATGAAACCTGGTCCGGAATATGGCATGGCCTTTCCGAGAAAATATTAGTACAACAGGAATATCCTGATGAACAGGACCTTATTGCTCATTTCGAATATCTGCTCCCTTTCTTCAAAGACGAGAGATACATCAAAGTGGATAACAAACCTGTTTTTATCATTTATGATCCCAATCATTTGAATGAAGGAGATCCTCATTATATCTCAAAATTCAGAGAACTCGCCAGAAAAAACGGATTCGATGATCTTTATATCATGGCCTCCAATAAGCTTCGGGATGATATGGATTTTCAATCGATGGGATATGATGGTAAGATTTCCAATGCCTTTCAGAAAGCATGGTTACCTCACATTAAAAAAAGTGAATATATTTCCCACCTTCAATATTACAGAAACAGAATAAAAGGATTAATCGGAATCAAAGAGCAGCCTAAAGTTAGAATTCAGGATGCTCAGGAAGTCGTCAATGACCTAACATTTGAAGAAGGCAATATTCCTACCTACCCATGTATTCTGCCTAATTGGGACAACACCCCAAGAAGCGGCTACAGAGGAATTATACTGGGCAATAACTCTCCGGAGCTATTTGAAAAGCAGGTTGAAAAGGCTGTACAATATCTTGAAGAGAAAAAAGAGTATGTGGAACCGTTTTTAATTGTCAAATCCTGGAACGAGTGGGCAGAAGGAAATATCCTGGAACCGGATAGAAAAAATGGTTTCGGATATTTAAATGCATTAAAAAAAATTCTGACTAAACACAGCCGAAATGAGTAAATTCAGTGTACTTATCGCCAACTATAATAATGGACATTTTTTTGAAAAGTGTTACCAAAGCTTAGTTGCCCAAACTGAAACAGACTGGGAAGCTGTGGTTTTGGATGATGGTTCCACGGATGACTCTCTGGAAGTCATCAAAAAAATCATCGGGGATGATCATCGGGTTAAAATAAACCTAAATGATCAAAACAGAGGAATTGGATACACAAAAAAAAGATTAATAGAACTTGCACAGTCGGAAATATGCGGTTTTTTGGATCCTGACGATGCTTTGGCTCCCCATGCGCTGGAAGTTGTTTTAAAAACGCACTCGGAATATCCGGAAGCTGGATTGGTCTATTCCAATTTTGTGCGTTGTGATGAACATCTTACCCCTCTTTCTGTTCATAAAGCAAAACAAATCACAGAACTGAATGAGTCTTACTATAATTTCAATGCAGAAATCTCGCATTTTGTCACTTTTAAAAAGAAAATTTACGAGAAAACATCCGGCATTGATCCGTTCTTAAAAATCGCAGAAGATAAAGACTGGTACATGAAAATGTGCGAAATCGCTCCGGTGAAATATATCGATGAGGATTTATATTTATACAGAATTCATGACAGTGGCATCTCTACGACCAAAAATTTTGAAAAATCACTGTTCTGGCACTGGGTAGCCCTGATCAAAATGGCAGAAAGAAGAAACATCAGCGTGGAAGATCTTTTCCTTCAAAGCTATGTTCCGAAAAGAAAATACGAACAGGCCCTCAATCAACTGAATCATGTAAAAAATTCAAGATGGGCGAAACTGGGGAATAAACTTGGCCTTTTTAAAATCTTTAAAAACCTTTAACCCCTTTAAAATCTCTTAAAGCAAGTGACAAAGGTTTAACAGATGTAACAAATAATATCTTAACTAGAGAAGAAGCATATGATTATTGGCAATGGAATTCTGGCAAATGCCGTAAGATTTTATGATAAAGAAGATGTCGTTTTTTTCGCATCAGGCGTATCCAATTCGTTGGAAAAAGATCCTGCTGAATTTGAAAGAGAAGCTTCACTTCTGAAATCGGTCATCAGCCAGCATCCCGGTAAAAAACTGATCTACTTTTCCACATGCAGCATTTATGATCCCAGTAAAACCGACAGTCCTTATGTGGTACATAAACTGAGTATTGAAAAAATGATTGCGGAAAACTGTCCAAGCTTTATTATTTTCAGGGTTGGAAACGCAGTGGGCCGGGGCGGAAACCCTAATACGCTGATCAATTTTTTCAGAAATTCAATTCTTTCGGAAAATAAACTCATGGTGCATAATAATGCCCGAAGAATACTCATTGGTACGGATGATATTGCTTCATTTGTTGGAAAATATATTCAGTATTTCAATAATGAAATTGTCAATCTGGCTTACCCCTATCAATATTCATTACCCGAGATTTTATCACAACTGGAAAATCATCTCGCAAAAAAAGCAAACTATGAAAGCGTAGATGAAGGTTCTTTTTACAATATAGAGTTCAACAAACTTACAGAAGATTTTTTCGCAGGTTTGTCACCCGATGAATACTTAAAAAAGCTCTATTCATCTTATCTGTAAAATGATTCAGCGAAGCTCCTTCAACCTCAGCACTGAAACCCTGGAAAAATATTTTTGTACCTTTGGCCGGTAAGCTTCGGTTGTTATCAGGTTGGAAAAAGCAATAACCTTAGTATCTACCGAAGAATATAAAACACATTTAAACCCTTGAATAAAAAATGAAAATGAATCCCAAAATATCCGCAATTGTTCCCTGCTATAAACAGGCTCAGTTTTTAGATGAATGTCTCCAGTCTATACTGGATCAGACTTATGAGAATTGGGAATGTATCATTGTCAATGACGGATCACCGGACAATACAGATGAAGTAGCTGATAAATGGGTAAAAAAAGACAGTCGTTTCCGATATCTCTATAAAGAAAACGGAGGCTTATCTTCTGCCAGAAACGCAGGTATGGAAATAATGACCGGAGATTATGTACAGTTTTTGGATTCTGATGACCTGATTCATCACGAGAAGTTCTCAAAAAGTCTCTCCGGAGAGAAAGAGTATCCGTTAATTGTAAGCGAATTCACGATTTACAGAAACAAAACTCATCATTATACTCCTAAAAGTATCGAACAAAGCTTCCTGACGTTTGAAAGTATTGTCTACGATTGGGATCTGAAGTTTTCTATCCCTATACATTGTGCTTTGATCAGCAAAAAGCTTCTGGAAGGTTTTCTTTTTGATACTACCCTGACGAGCTGTGAAGACTGGGTTATGTGGATTTATATCACCAAGGACCATCCTGATGCTCTTTTCGTTGAAGAACCTCTTGCTCATTACCGAAAAGACGTCTCAGATAATATGTCTGCCGATCCGATCAAGATCATGAAGCAGCGACTTAAAATTTTACCCACATTAAAAAAACTCTATGGTGAAGAGGTTCACGATAAGCTGGCTTATCACATCATTGAAGTTCGTACAACACAACTGATCAACCAAAGACGTGAATTTCACAAATTGGTTCCCATCGCTGTCGTTGCAAAATATCTTTCTTTCAAAAGGCTTTATTACAAGCTTTTCCGAAAAAAAGTAGACGGATAATTACCATAAAAGCTACACAAATGAGTTAGGAACTGCCCAACAGACATTACAGAAAACCTACCTTGAGATTATATAACTTTATAAAAAATTTATTTAAATGAGTCAGTTTGTACACATTATAATGACAAGATTCAATGTTCCTACAAAAGGCTGGGACGAAACACGTTCAGGGTTTAAACCGCTTACAGAAGAATGGCTGGATGACCGGTTCAAATTATTCAGAACCTACGTGCTTCCTTCTTATAAAAAACAGACCAATCAAAATTTTGAGTGGCTGACTTTTTTTGATGTGAATACTTCCGATAAATTTAGAAAAATAATTAAAGAGATCGAAGCAGAATATCCTACTTTCAAAGCTGTATTTGTGGAAGATTTTGATGTGATGAAAACTAAAGCAGTAGAAATCATTCCCCAGTTTTTTGCACCGGATACCCAATTTGTCATTACCAGTGAGCTGGATAACGACGATATGCTTCACAAAGACTATGTAAAAACAGTACAGGAGCATTTCAAACCGATTCATGATCTTGTCATCGACCTGAGAAGAGGTTTTCAGCTTACCATGCTGCCAGGGCGTAAAGCTATTGTAAAACTCTATAACGCCGCTGTCAATCCTTTTGTAAGCTTGGTTGAAAGCGTAGACAACTTCAAAACCGTTCTTAAAGAAAGAGCCCATAACTGCTATCGTGATTATGAGAATTTTGCTGTGGAAGACAGCAAGGAGATGTATATCCAGGTGGTTCACCAATACAACCTGATGAATGCTACTTTTCTGCATAAAGCAGTGTCTGGGGTAGATTTTTCAGAATATGGAATGACAGAAAATACAACATTTACCATAGACAGCTTTAAAACGCTTAAGCATAATATTTCACGTATTCCTTTTGTAATGGGACTTATTTTTAAAAGAACATTCAGGAAATAGTCTTGTCATTCATTATTCAAATAAAAAAAAACAACTGATCGAAATGAAAATTTCCGTAATCATTCCCGTTTATAATGCCGAAAAATATGTAGCCCAGGCTGTAGAATCTGCTCTTCAGTTCGAAGAAGTATATGAAGTGGTCTTGGTGGAAGATAAATCTCCGGACAATGCACTTCAGGTATGCCAGGAGCTCGCTGAAAAAAACCTTAGGGTAAAACTTTATCAGCATCCTGACAAAGGCAATCACGGAGCTGGAGCCACCAGAAACCTTGGAATAGAAAAATCGGAAGGAGATTTCATTTCATTTCTGGATGCGGATGATTACTATCTTCCCAATCGTTTTGATGCGGAAAGAGAACTTTTTAAAAATAATGATGTAGATGGTGTCTACGGAGCGATCGGTGTTCATTATTATTCCGAAAAGGCAAAAGAACAATATTATAAAGTATTCGGTGACCGCCTAACCACTGTTTACAAAAAGCATCCCCCTAAGGATGTATTTCCCGGGCAGCTTAATATGATAGGAACTTTCGGACTTTTCAGTATAGATGCGCTGACCATCAGGAAAAGTTCTTTGAAAAACATGGAATATTTCTTTAAGACCCATTTAAAGCTTCATCAGGACACGGAATTTCTGTTCAGGCTCTCCTATTACCTGAATTTATATCCGGGAATCCTTGATAAGGCGGTAGCGGTAAGAGGTGTTCATGAGAACAACAGGATCACCAAAGTAGACAACAGAGAGATAAAACCAGCCTCAACCAGAGTTTTACTTTGGGCAGAAGTCAACAAGTGGGCGGAAAACGAAAGTACCATTCCTGAAGAAATTAAGCTTCATATCAAAAGAGTACATAGAAGTTTTCAGATTGCCAATGCTCCTTTCCTTTCAAAATGGGGAATGATTGCCAAATATCTGTTTACAGATTACCGAAGTATAAGATCCGGGCTTTACAACATCAATTTCAGGAAAGATTTATTCTGATTGATTACTGATGAGGTTTGAAACCGGGAGATGGAAAAACGAAGTGATGAAAAGGATAAAGAATTACAGTTCATCTTTTTCCTTTTCAAAAATCTTTTGATGGTATTGTGATTATCAGTCATTATAACGAAAAAGTAACGTCCATTCTCCTTCTTCCAGCTCCCAACCTTTTCATTTGAACACCCTCAATACCAACCTAAACTAAATAATTAGTTTAACGCATTTTATATTGACGTCACTTCTTTACAAAGCTGATTTTTCTTAGCAGATCCCTCATTGGTTTTTCTATGAATTGATAGAAAAGTGCAGAGCTGATCAGCATCACAATGATATAGATAACAAATACCAAATCAATATCAAACATATACTTCTTCCATTGTAAAAATTCTCTCACGAGATAAAGAACAGGAATATGGGTAATGTATACTGCATAACTGATCTCACCAAGGTATTCTAATGGCTTCATGGAAAATATTCTGGTAATACGACCGCTATTGCCGGAGATCAGCAGAATAGCAGGTACAAACAGCAGTGCCATCAGGCCGTTATGGTAAAACAATGGAACAAACATCAGGGAAAGCAGAATCAACAAAAAGATCAGTACAATCGGAATATCATAGTTCTTCTGTCTAAAATTTTTCACAAAAAACAGGCCAGCCAGATTCCCGATCAGAAACTCATTCAGATGCCAGAAAGGGAAATAATACAAGAATTCATGGCTTTTGGTATGGGGTCCCTCATAAGCTGCAGATAATGAATACAGGTTGGAAAATACCTGCGTAATCAGCCAGAGAGCAATGGCAACAACCCAGATGGTTCTGTTTTTTCTGGAATAAAAATAATTGTATAAAAGCGGAAAAAGCAGATAGAATAAAAACTCCACAGAAATAGACCATCCCGGAAAATTCAGGATCATCGCTTCTCCCGGTATCCAACTCTGGATTCCCAGACCGTACAGCACTACTTTATAGAGGTCAAACATCTGAGACCTTGTTATAAAAAACAGCAGAAGCCCAAGAATATATAGAGGATAGATCCTCGCAAACCTGTTTTTATAAAATTCCAGATAGTCAATCTTATCTTTTTTGTGATAAGCAATGATCATAATAAATCCTGAAAGAATAAAAAAATAGCTTACTCCCACATTCGCTCTCAGAAAAAGATTGGAAATATAATCTATCTTATATAAAAACAGATCTTTATTGAAGTGGGAAATGACAATTGCCATGGCGGCAACAAATCTGGTAAATGTAATCTGACCTATCTTCACAGAAACGCAAAATGCTTTACTTTATCAAAACATATCTGTCCCCAATCTGCTGACAGTTTTATTTCATTTAAAGTGTTAATTTTAAGGCACAAAAATAAGATTAATTATTATATTTCTGTAAAACAAATTATATTTGTAGAGTACAAATGTGAAAATAAACCAGAATATGCTTCATGAAATCCTAGCCAAACTTCAACGAAAAAGTCAGATTTCACTTCTCAGAAAACACCCTAATGTTTCCTTTCAGGGGATAAAGCTTGGGATCAGTAACCATTTTATTCTTCACGGAAGCCTAAAAAATGTAAATATCGGAACGGGGGTCAGCTTCAGGAATTACGTTCATATTCTTGTACAGCAGAATGCCAGTCTGGATATCGGAAATAACTTTTTCATGAACAACTTCTGCTCTATCAATTGCCTGGACAGCATTTCTATCGGAGACAATACCTTATTCGGGGAGAATGTAAAGCTATATGATCACAACCATGTTTACGAAACTCATCCTGAATTTAAGCTCCATCATTCCCAGTTTACGACCGCTCCCATCAGCATCGGGAAAAACTGTTGGTTGGGAAGCAATGTTACCGTGCTGAAAGGAGTGACTATAGGAGACAATTGTATTATTGGAGCAGGATGCACCATTCATAAAGATATTCCATCAAATACAACAGTAGTAAACCGCCAAGATTTAATATTCAAGGAACAACCATGAAGTTCTCCATTCTAATTGCCCATTATAACAACGCCCATTTCTTCAGAGACTGTTTTGAAAGCCTACAACAGCAAACCTATACCAACTGGGAAGCTGTCATTTTAGATGATGCATCTTCTGAAGACGAAAAGAAAATGGTACAGGAAATCATTTCAAAAGATAAAAGATTTAAATTTTTTGAAAATGAAAAAAACTCCGGTGTTGGTGTGACCAAAAGTAAACTGATTGAGCTCGCAGAAGGAGATATCTGTGGTTTTCTGGATCCTGATGATGCCATTCATCCTACCGCTATTCAAAAATGTATGGATATCTTTCAGGCCAAAAAAGATACGGTCCTTACCTATTCAAGGTTTATGACCTGCGATAAAGACCTGAAACCTATTGCTCCCTTCAGATCAGCGATGCAGGTTCCAAACGGAGATCCTTACTTTTTCAATTTCCCTATTCAGATCGCTCATTTTGTGACCTTCAGAAAAGCGGTGTATGAACAAACGGAAAAAATGAATCCGGACTTAAAGATTGGTGAAGATCAGGATCTGTATCTTAAGATCTATGAAAAAGGAAAAGTGCAGTTCATTAACGACACCAACTATCTTTACAGGACCCATCAGGGTGGAATTTCACAGAATGACAATAAAAAGAAATCCCATGAATATTTTGCCCAGGTGATCTTCAATACTATGAAAAGAAGAAAACTTACCAGCATTAACGGCAGGTCGGTTCCTGATCAATATCCGGGAGCAGAAGCAATATTTGATTTGTTGCAATATCAGCATTCATTGCCCTTCCGCATCAAGAAAAAAATAAAAATCACTTTACAATCAATCTTCGGATAATGTTAAATAAAAAAATAAAAATTTTGTTCAGACACCGTTCTATGGAAATGGGGGGTGTAGAAAAAGTTCTGCTGGGACTTCTCAACAATCTTGACACTGACAAATTTGAAATAACAGTATGCCTGACGCTCAATCAGGGAAAATTGCGTGATGAGCTTCCCGGGCATGTCAGAAAAGTTTACCTTACCGACGGGAAAGAAGATTTTTCCAGTAATTCTTTATTACAGAAACTTCAGCTGATCGCAAGAAGAATGAAGCTCAGAAAGCTGAAAAACAATCCGGCAATTGCAGACAGGATCATCAATGATACATTCGATATAGAGATCGGCATGGATTACAGAGATTACGATGCCATTCTCAGCTCAACCCATACAAATTCAAAAAAAATAGGCTGGTTTCACTCTGAGATCAATGTTCCTAAATTCCAGCCTTTGGTTCCGGGAATATTAAAAAGTTTTCCCCAATTCGATCATATGGTGTACTGTTCTCACAAAATAAAGGATATGATGCACCAGTATTATCCGGAATTAAAATACCCTGCCGAAACGGTAATCATCAACCCTATTCCTATTGAAGAAATCAAAAGGAAAGCAGAAGAAAAACTGGATAATTTTCCTGAAGGTCCTGTTTTCGTTTCCATCGGAAGGCTTCATTCAAGGAAAGGATATCATAAGCTGATTGAGGCTCATAAAAGACTGATTGATGAGGGATTCCATCACAGCATCATTGTGATAGGTGACGGTGGTGAGATGAAGAATCTTAAAGCCCAGGCAGCAAGCAGCAATGTAGAAAAGACCTTTATTTTAGTAGGGAATCAAATGAACCCATATCCGTACATCAAAAAAGCGGATTATTTTGTTCTCCCTTCCGAATCTGAGGCATGGCCGCTGGTGATCGCCGAAGCATTAATCCTTCAGAAGCCTATTGTGGCAACCAATGTAGGAGATGTAGGATTGATGATCAAAGACAAAGAAACAGGATACCTCATCAACTATGAGGTTGATGAGATGTATGAGGGGATGAAAGCTTTTCTTACAAATCCTGAACTGGTTCTCCATATCAGGGAGAATCTTAAAAATATTGAAAGTCAGTTTGACAATCAAAAGATATTTGACAGTGTAGAGGAGATTATAGAAAACCTCCTTAAGAAATAAATTACTGTGCAGAATATCCGCCGTCAATCACAAGATTGGTACCAGTAACCCATCTTGCCGCATCAGACAGCAGAAAAATACAGGCATTCGCTACGTCTTTAGGTTCACCTATTCCCAGCGGATGCTTTTTTATGATCTCTGATGAAGCTTCTTCACCGATATCGTCAAACATCTTTTCTAAAATAGGTGTATTTACCATCGCCGGGCTGATACTGTTGACACGGATATTTCCTCTGGAAAGCTCCATGGCCAATGAACGGGCTCCAGCAATCACCGCTCCTTTGCTTGCAGAATAAGCCGCTTTTCCGGCCTCGCCTACCATTCCCGCAACGGATGAAATAAATACAAAACTCGCAGTTTCATCTTTATATTTCTTTAAAGACAAAATCTTTGCAATTTCAAATCCTGCAATGACATTGACTTCAAATATATCATGGTACAGCTGAGGGCTGTGTTTTTTAAGGGGTAATGTTTTTTCTATTCCTGCGCAATGTATGAAGCCTGATATTTTCCCTAAAACAGCAACCTTCTCAGCAATTAAGCCTTCAAGGTGATCCGCCTGGGTAATATCTTCAGCAATAATTTCAAATGTTGTATCAGGATTCAACAGAGATGCTGTTTTTTGTAGTTCCTCATGATTTCTTCCTACAAGGATCAAGTGGGCACCACTTCTGCTGCATTCTACAGAACAGCTTCTCCCGATTCCGGAAGAAGCCCCTGTAATAAGAATTGTTTTATTTTTTAGCGAGAAAGCATCCATTAATCTTCAAAGTTTTCTTTCCCGATTACATTCATCAGATCCGAAACCGTTTCTACATCTTTAAACTGTTTGGTGTCGATTTTTTTATTAAAATTTTCGTCCACGAATGCAATTACAGAAAGTAAGCTGATCGAGTCATAGCTTTCTAAAGCTTTTAAGTTGGTTTCAACAGTCAATGTTTCATCTTCTTCCAGCTCTTCCTGCAATTTTTCTAAAAAAACGGATGTCTTCATATTTTATAATTTTAAATGTTGTTAATCTTAAATCTCCATGATCGTGGCTCCCCAGGAATATCCTACTCCGAACCCGGCCATTAAAACCTTATCCCCTTCCTTCAGCATTCCCTTATCCATCATATTTTTAAGGGCAATAGGAATAGTTGCCGAAACGGTATTCCCGGTTTTTTCCATATCAATATAGAACTTTTCTGCCGGAATTTTGGTTTTCTTTCTCAAATAATTTAACATAAAAGAATTGGCCTGATGGAAAACGAAATGGTCGATATCATCCATCGTCATTCCATTCACTTCAAGAGTTTCTTTTACCAGTCCCGGAATATTTTCAATGGTGAAATTGAAGATCTCAGGACCATTCATATATATATTTTCAGGGCTGAACTCATGATCAGGGTTCAATTCAAAATCTGTTTTGAAAGCACCTTTCTTCACGATAAGGTTTTCAGCACCGCTTCCATCTGTTCCCAGACAGAATTGATAATCATTGCCGCCTTCTGATTTTTCAACAATTGCAGACGCTGAAGCATCTCCAAATATGCTTCGGTTTCCTTTATCATCAGGGTGGATGTGCTTGGTATAGGTTTCTGAAGTCACCAGGAGAATACTTTGTGCAATTCCTGCTGAAATCAACCCTTTCGCAAAGGCTAACCCATATACAAATCCTGAGCATCCGAGATTAAAATCGATAGCCCCGATATTTTTTCTAAGCCCTAATCTGTCCTGCAAAATACAGGCCGTTGTAGGAAGAAAATACTCCGGACTCTGGGTACAAAACAGAATGAAATCTACTTTGTTTCTGTCATAATTTTCAAAAATTTTTTCTGAAGACTGTACGGCCATATCCAGCACCGTTTCGTTGTCTGAGGAGATGTGACGCTGGCTGATGCCTACTTTCTCCTGAATTCTTTCGGAACTCCATTCAGGGAACTCTCTTTCCAGGTCTTCGTTGGTGAGAACCTGCTGAGGAAGATAATATTCTATTTTTGAAATTTTCATCATATTAATAAATTCTCTTTCTTTGCAAAAGTAAAGAAAAACAAATTTACACTGTGATGATTTTTATATTTAGAATCCTATTAAAAATAGACTCCCTCTATCATTCTTTTTTGAATAGGGCCAGCCTTGAAGCTGCAAAATATAGAGGCATGAAGGTTGGCAAAGGTTTCAATATGCCGGATAAGATCTATTTCGGAACCGAACCTTACCTTATCGAAATCGGTGATCATGTGAATATTGCAGGAGGTGTAAGATTCGTCAATCATGGAGGAACCACAACCTTGTTGAGAAGACTTCCCGGATATGAAGACGCAAGAATCCTGGGAAGAATAAAGATAGGTAATAACTGTACAATAGGGCTCAATTGTGTGATCATGCAGGATGTACAGATTGGCAACAACTGTATTCTGGGAGCTAATTCCGTATTGTCACAATCTATGCCGGACAACACTGTTTTTATCGGAAATCCGGCTCAGTTTCTTTGTACGATCGAAGATTATGGAGATATCGTTTTAAAGAACAGCCCGGAATATCCCCGTGAATTGGAGAAAGACAGAAAAAAACTTGATGCCTATATCAAAGAAAATCTTCCTCACAAGTACAAAAAAGCAAGAAAAATTAAATAAATTTAATCTTGTTAAATGATATAAGCCAAAAACAAACCAATTGAAAAAGAAAAAACTCCTCATTCGTATAGGCTCCCTACGCCACGGCGGCGCAGAAAAAGTATTAATCAACTTTCTGAAAAACCTTCCCCCTGACAAATATGAAGTGGACCTTCTGGTGAACCTTTATTCTGGGCTATATATTAAAGAAGTTCCGTCCTGGGTCAATCTATACTATCTGCTGAAAGGAGAAATGATTACCACAAACAGGCCACAGGATATTCCTGTAAAAGCTTACAGAGTGCTATATCAAAAGATGTTTCTTTGGTTTCCATCCCTGCTTTATAAATTCGTTTTAAAAAATAAAAAATATGATGTAGAGATCGCCGCCATCCATGCGATGTACCGGGAGATCCTATCAAGTCCTCAGAAAGATTCTAAAAAAATCATCTGGGTACAAAATGACATTTTCAACCTGAAGGAATATACTCCGGAGGTGATCAGACAATTTTTCAAATTCGACAGAACGCTGGTTATTTCCAATAAGCTCCAGGAAGGAATGCATAGCCTGGCAAAAAACGATGCCGAAAAACAATCGGTCATCAAGATATACAATCCTATTGATAAGGCAGACACTTTAAAAAAGGCAGACGTCATTGTTGATGACTATCCTTTCACAGAAGATCTTCCTACTTTTGTAACGGTAGGAACAGTATATCCTCAGAAAGGCTATGACAGGCTTCTGAATGTTCACAAAAAACTGATTGATGAAGGGTTAAAGCACCAGCTTCTGATCATCGGAGACGGTTATGATTTTAATACGATTCAGGACCAGCTTAATAAACTGGGACTTCAGAATACAGCGAAAATGCTTGGTTTCAGCAGCAATCCTTATCCGTATATGAAAAAGGCGGATTTTTATATTATGTCTTCACGGCATGAAGGATTCCCAACGATCATTGCTGAAGCACTTATTCTCAATAAACCTATTTCTGCTACAGATATTTCCGGAATCAGAGATCTTCTGCAAGATGGGAAGCTGGGTAATATCACCTCCAACTCCGAAGAAGGGATCTATGAGGGCATGAAAAAATTCCTTACGGATAAAAATATTTCTGAACAGTATAAAAAATACATTTCAGAAACTGAGCTTCCGTTTGTTTTAGAAAAATCTGTAGAACATCTTCAGAAAATAATTGACGAAGTTTAAAAATACTGATCATGGCTGATTACTCGATTATTCAAAAAGACTTTTACCGGGAAAGCGGAAAGTGGCTTTCTACCGTTCAGATCTGGAAAAAATGCATTAATCCCAATCTTCATTTTGTATACATTTTAAGGAAGGCTCAGAAGTATCAGAAAAAACCTGTACTCAATCTCTTCTGGCGCATCGTGCTAAGGCATTATCAGATCAAATATGGCTTTCAGATCTATCCTGAAACGCAGATTGGAGAAGGTTTTTATCTGGGACATTATGGTAGCCTGGTCATCAACCCGAAAACCATTATCGGAAAAAACTGCAATATTGCACAAGGAGTAACTATTGGCCAGCAAAACCGTGGCAAAAATGAAGGCGCACCCGTTATCGGTGATGAAGTCTGGATAGGCACCAACGCTGTCATTGTAGGGGGTATAACGATTGGTAATAATGTATTGATTGTGCCCAATTCCTATGTCAACTTTGATGTTCCTTCAAACTCCGTGGTCATCGGAAACCCCGCCAAAATTATCCCTAACAGCACAGCTACCAAGGACTATATCAACCGTAAAGTCTATTGAATCCAACAGTTATCGTAAAAAATCTATTGCAAATATTGGTTATTTCGTGTACATTTGTCAAAAATAGCATTATTTGACTATCAGATATCAAGGTAATAGGCCAGTCTGTGAGAAAATAAAATTCTTTATTGACCCGTATACTGTTCATGCTAGGATAGAGACCATTTTTATAATGCTGCTTGTTCTGAAAAAATCACTTGACTTAAAAAACACACCCCAATCTATTATTAATTTTAAAAATAATTTTTGATGAAAAACACACCACTCCCCTCCTCTATTTTCTTATCTGTATTGTCGATTCTATAAGTACATTTTCATCACCATGAGAATATAGGCAGACAAAAAAAGGTCTGCAATAAAGCTTTGACAACAATCTATCAACAGTTTCGTTTCGGGTTGGTACAATATCTGTAATTCGAAAGAATGACTATTGGATCAAATATTAATTTCTTTTGGATAGTATAGTATTCTGATAAACAGCAGACTCTTATCCGAAAAACTCTTGAACCAGATTACATTTAAACAAGTTTATCTTAACAGTAAAGACAATATTAGCCATGCTCAAAAAAATAATTCCAATTCTTGTTATTATAATTTACCTTACAGGATTTCTTCTTTCCTTTCCCTACATATTTGATAATTTGTTCGGAGCAGAGAAGTTTGAAAGTATAAGGAATATTTTTGAATATGGAATAATGTTCTCTTCCTTCATCGTTTTTAATGCTCTTCTCTTTAAAAATAAATATACATCTGCTATTGCGGTTATTCTATGCTTTCTATTAAGTCTTAACTTCCTGATATCAGTCTCCTGTTATTTTATTTATCATTCCGGGTTCAATGTAGGAATGGCCATCAGTATACTGGAATCAAATGTAGATGAAGCCATGAGCATGTCTTATATGTTTATTCTTCCGGGGGTATTGTTTATCATTTTTATGGGACTGTTGATCTATTCGGTCAATTCCCTGAAAAATGTAGTGAAATTTAATTTTAAATACGGAATTGTCGCTTTATTATGGCTGATCATGCCTTTCTTTTTTCATCTTAAGCATACCTATGTAAGCAATAAAGGCGGAGGAAAAATGATCAAAAGTGTGTATTACCACCTGTCAGATTTCAATACGGCCCTGAAAATCCAGGAAGACATCAATCTGATCAAAAAAAATGTTCCGGTTTTCAGCATTAAGCAAGTACAGCCAGGGATAGAGAACGTCATTCTGATCATAGGAGAATCCGAAAGAAAGCAGAATATGTCACTCTATGGCTATTCCAAAAATACAACCCCTTATACAGATAAGGAATCTGCAAACATGATGATCTATGACAAAGCAGTTTCTCCTGCCGGGATTACCAATCTGAGTGTTCCGCTTATGCTTTCCAGTATACATCCGGATGAGTTCAGATATCATTATGATAAATTATCTTACAACATCATCAACCTTGCCAATCAGACCGGCTATAATTCTTTTTGGATCAGTACACAGCAAAGTGCTAAAGGCATCACTGCAATTGCTTCAATGGCCAAAAATAAAAAATGGGTGAATGGGTATGATGAGGTAATTATCCCCGAATTAAAGAACGTCATTCAGAAGAAGGATAATAAATTCATTGTTTTCCACATCATGGGAAGCCATCCTAATCCCTGCAACAGATTGCCGGAAGCCTGGGATTCCGGAAACCTTGATTGCTATGACAGTTCTATAAAATATACAGACTATGTCATGAAAGACATTTTCAGTACCCTTAAAAACACCAATTCGGTAGTAATCTATGCTTCCGATCACGGCCTTAAGGTACAAGGGGATAAACTATTGCACGTAGACTCCAAAGAATCTACACAGGTACCTTTCTTTATATGGTATGGCGATAAAGTACCTGCCGTATACAGAACTACCGGACGAGATCCTAGGATGATTCAAACCACGTACATCTATCCTCTGATCATGAAGTATATGGGACTGGAAGCACCTCAGCATTACAAAAACGAAGACAATAAATATTTAAATCTTGATATGAAAAGTATAGAATATGAAAAATTAGCAGAATAACAGCTAATTCCCTGTATAGTAACTGTACTCCTTTATCCCCTCAATAACGGAATACGTACAGTTTGCTGCACAGGTACCTTCACAAAACTAATATTGAAAACTTTTTTAAACATAAAATATGAAAAGAAAATCGACGTACAAGATTTTTGCAGCAGTTCTCTGCCTTGCATCGGTTCATGCTTTTCCAAGGGGAATACCTACCCCAGGACATGAGAAAGCAATTATTTCGAAACTTCACCGGCCTGTTACACCCTTCGTGTATGACCTTGATCCTCTGATTGTAGTAAATCAGAATGTGCAGGAAAAAGGCCTGGTCATTATGAGCGGAAAGCTCACCAAACCTGTAACCAGTGATCATGTAAAATTATCTGTCAAGTACAAAGACACCCAAGGAAATTGGGTGACAGGATGGTGCAAAACATTATATTCTTACAACAGATATAATGAAGAGCTCAAAGCTATTTTTGAACTTCCGGCTTCTGCACAAAGCTCTTACAACCTGAAAGTGGAACTCAGCTCGGATACTAATCTCACTAACTTCAACAGTATTACCTGGGATAAGACAGTAAACCATTACAAATTGGGTGACTATAACAGCAGCAGCTGTGATCTGGATGAAAACGAATACACCATCCTCCTTACGCCTAAAAAAGAAGGTACACTGATCACAGATTCCAATGGGAAAGTTACAGGTATTAAAGACAGGGTAACCTCTGCCAATGCCTGGAACAAGCTTGGAAATGTGATCATGAACAACAAAAAAGATGATGTTGTATTTTCACCCAAGAGCCCAGCCACCTTATTTGACAACAATGGAATCAAATCTGTCAAAATGATCAACCAGGGTGCAGTAAGTGACACCTTAGGTGCTACTCCTGAATTTATTTACAAAGAAATGCCGGGACACCCGATCCCTTACCTGTACACTTATAATGACCCTGTGTATATGTTTGCCGGAAAATTCTCCATCAGCGGAATGCTCTTGAAATTCAGCCAGTGGCCTGGTGAACCGAACGGACCGGGATATCACAATTTCAAAAACCCTAATCAGCTTCAAAGCAGATATTTCAACCTCTACAACACCATCTTTGAAAAGCTGTCTGATTTCATTGCAGATCAGGAACCAGTTGTGATTGTATCCAGTTTGTCTACAGGCTTCAGAGTGTACAAAAGCAACGGGCAGTCTATTACCATTAAAAATGCCACCGGGTATAGTAATTACGGTGCGTTATTTTTCGGATATGGAAATGATCAGGGCGGAGCCCGAAGAGGTCCGGGTTCTGAAAACTTAATTATTTCGAACACTCCTGAAATGACTCTATATGGCATGGGAGCTTTGAGAAATGATGCTACAGAAAGTATTCAGACGGTAAGATCAATGGCTGACATCGAGTCTGAGATTGCTAAATTCATCAATTATGTTGGTATTTTTGGGGATGTTAAGCTCAATGTTGAAGATTGTGCCAACGCATGTTACAGCCTGAAAAGCGGGGCTATTCCTGATAACAACACGGTAGACTGGACCAAGGCTCCGAACAGTTATATTTTTACAGGAAAAGATAAAAACGGCAGTAATGTAGACGGCCTTTATATCCCCGTGAAAAAAGCCTATGAAATGTGGTCTAAAGGAGGTGAGTTCATGAAGAATGATAATGATATCTATACCAAAATTCCGGATGGAGGTATTGCTAAAGCGGGTATCTATTGGGAAGACGAACCTGGCCTGATAAGATCTGTCAGCCTGGAAGGATCCGGAGAAACGGCTAAGATCAAAGTGCTTGTCAACAGACTGAAAAAAGGAAACGCTGTTGTATCTTATAAAGTAAATGATCAGATCTATTGGACATGGCACGTTTGGGTCACTGATGATCCTACCAACGGAAGTACTTATCAACTGGGATTTGAAAAAGATAAGGAAGGAAATCCGGTTACAGACTGGAAATGGATGGACAGAAATTTAGGAGCAACCAACGCCAACTTCTTAGGCAACAACTGGCACAAATCCCAGGGGCTTCAATACCAGTGGGGAAGAAAAGATCCATTCCCATCGTTAGTGTATAAAGATGGAACGATGTATGAAATCACCGGAGAAGTAGGAAACCTTAGAAATGCGGGTGCCGTTACAATGCCTGCAGGAGCTTCCAAAATCCCGGTTAAATTCAGAGGAAACTTATACTCTGCCCAGGAAAACACAGGATATGATACTCCCAATGGTAATATCAGGTATTCGATACAAAATCCGATCAATCTGATCATTCCGCCGCTTTATATCAGAAAAAAGGGGGAAGTGGTAGACAATAATGACGAAGATATGTTTGTACAGAATGCCAGTAATGGCTGGTATATAGAACGTCGTACAACCTGGTTCTCTAAAAAGAAATACAAGTTTTTTGATGTTAATAACCCTACCGAAAATATTTCGTGGGACCTTTGGGGAGACACCCGTGGTGGTAGAGTGAGTAACAATACCAGTAATAATACTGTGCTTGCCAATGAAAGTACAAAGTATGCGATGAAATCACCTTATGACCCGTGCCCATGTAACTGGAGAGTACCTTCGTACTATGCAACAATCGGTGGTTCAAACAGTTCATCTCCATGGGGAAGAATAGGTGACTCAAATGATGAAGATAATTTCACGACCAATCCTGGGACCTCTTCTACCCGATTCAACGGGATTAAGATCTATCCGGGAATAGGATATGACTTTACAGGAGTTTCCAGCCGCAACTTAGGCCTTCTCCCTATCAATGGAAACTATGAATACTATCCGAACTATGTAACCATCAACAGTGTTGCTGCTGCTTCAGGTTCAGGATTGGTAAAACCTAGTCTTATTTATCAGGATGGATCTTCAGATGGTGCTTTAGGGTCAGCAACATTCTCCAGCGGAAGTGCCGGAGGACCTTGGTATGGGCCTCGAGGTCTAGGTTATGTTTCAGACCCTGGCAACGTAAAAGAAGCACCTAATTTCGGATGGTACAAAATCAACTCTACAGCCCATGAAGGCAACACTCATGAGACTACAGGGATAAGATGTATCAAAGACCCAAATAATGCTTATATGCCGGCTGCATTTGCCACTGAATTTATCAGCGCTCAGCCGGAAGAATATTCTTTAGCGACATTAAAAGGATGGGCAAAAAAGCCAAACAGTTATGTAGAATACACCAATAGTACTCTGCCTGTAAATGCAGCAGACAAAGACCGTGTAATTGAAATTCCGTTGAGCAAAGCTTATGCAATGCACAAACTGCACCTGAGCACAACTGAAGAGTTTCCGGCCGGAAATATAAAGTCTGCATCAGTCGTATGGACTACCAATACCAATCTGATCCAGAATCTGGAAATTATTGACGGTACAAAGGAAACAGCAAAACTCAGAATTACTTTAAATGAAAACCAATATGGGAACGGCGTTGTAGCCTTCCATTTGGGTGATTACGGTCAGTGGGTGAACGGCAAAATGCAGGATCCTATTATCTGGAGCTGGCATATCTGGTCTCCTGAAACAGTGGTTGCTTCTCTGGATTATGAAACAGAAACTCTGGCTAACGGAGGAATCATGAATATCAGCAATACGGCTTTCGTAAACCCGGTAAAAAGTATAGGAGCTCCTTTGAAAACCACTTTCATGGATAGAGATTTAGGAGCCTTAATGCGTTTCCCTGACGAGCCTATTGCGGGAGGATCCAGTTATATTTACACATTTGTTCCTCAGATCAGTAAAAGTGGCGGTTTGCATTTCCAATGGGGAAGAAAAGACCCTATTCCTGTATTCTTTAATCCGGGAGGTAACTATGATTTTGGAACCGCAATAGCAGGCGGAAGTATTTACAATGGGATGGCAAAATACAGAATCAATGTGCAAAGCGGACCTATAAATGCCGGAGTGATTCCTTATTCTGCAGCGATAGATAACATTAACTATACTGCTAACTACACTAAAGAATATGCGGAGTATTCTTCAGGAGTTCTTACCACCGATTCTAAAAAGGATAAGATCAAAAAAGTATTGCAATATTCAGTAAAAAATCCTCTTTACTTCTTATACCGCAATACCGGAAGCGAAACAGATCAGTTCCAGAAAGTAAGAGACTGGGTCTCTGACGAAAACGGACAATTTACCGACAGATGGGGACATGCTGCGGAAAAGTCACCTTTCGACCCTTGTCCTGAAGGATGGAGAATTCCTGATACCTTTGCCGCCGCTGTGCATTCAACACTCCCTGCATCGTTGACGAATTTCTATGCCGGATGGCCATTTGCCCACGGCAATAACCCATGGTATTATAACGGGTATCAGTCTACCGGAAACGGACAGTACGGATTATCGCCGTCCGGAGCTTATGGTACTCAGAGTGTTCCTTATTCTCCTGCCAATAAGTTTTATCCCGGTGCCATTTCAATGATTGCCAGTTACCCGGCAACCCGTTTCGGAATTACTTTCAACAATGCCCGTTTTAAAATCGGGAACTTCCCTAATAACGGAATCAGAGGTTTTGCCGGCGGAAGAGACCTAGGTCTTGTCACAAAAGATGATAACGCTGTGATTGATAACGGAACATACAAATACCAGTTGAAACTTACTTCATCGGGGATCTGGACATCTTCTCCTGCAGACGTATATTCCGGAAGTGCTATTGGAATGTATCTGGCTCCTGCTGCCGGAACAAACCTTTATCTGACGACAGGATATCCTCATTATCCGCAGGCAGGTATGTCTTGCCGTTGTGCCAAAATACAATATGATGGTACAGGTAATGAAATAGGCAGGTACGATCCTAATGCCGTTGCTGTTCCTAAGGACGCCCTTAGAAAAGCAGCTGAACCTCTTGCAAGAACCAAAGTGGAGGAAATGGTCATAAAAGATAAACTGACCGTTTATCCGAACCCGGTAAAAAATATGCTTTACATCAAACCGAATGAGGTTAAAGAATATTATTACCAGATCTACAATATGTCCGGACAATTGATCAAATCCGGTAAATTTGAAAATGAAAAGACTGATCTTTCCTCTTTAATCTCCGGAGCTTATTTAGTAAGAATCAACAATTCTGAAACATTAGTAAAAATTATTAAAGAATAATAATTCGTCTAAAATGAAGCGGCCCCGATCGGGGCCGCTTTTTTATATAAAAATCAAAGACCGTTTCAATTCTCAGCCCTAAGATTTCTATTGATACAATAAGCAATCAATACATTGGGAATCCAGCACAACCACGCTACAGCAACATAGGAACCGACAGGATCATGCGTTATACGCTCTAATAGTGGATACCATAATCTGAGCGTTACCGCAGCGAAAGTACAGGCATAGCTATACGTCATGAAACGCTGATGCCTGATAAGTCTTCCTTTTCTTATATAGACAATTCCCAGAAGCGTTGTGACTAGCCAGATGAAGCCTAAACTGATAAATCCGATCGCCGAAACTATTCCTCCATTGGCATAAAAACCCATGTATATAGAAGAAATGGAACTTATAATTACCGCAATTACATAGAGTTTCCCAATACTTCTGTGCAACCTGATATATTTATTCCGGAATGAATTTCCAAATTGTCGCCAACCTATAAAAAGGGCTATCCCTCCAAAAATAATGTGAGCAAAAAATGTAGTTCTCCAGATCAGATGATGAAGGATTTCAGGAGATTTAGAACCCAGAAAGGTATTCTTATGTTCCACAAAGGCATAGATCAAAGGATACATTCCAATAAGCAAAGCAAGAGCACCCATGATCACAAATAATAGCTTTTTCATAGTTATCAATAAATTTCTGTAAAAATGGGGATTACAAAAGTCCCAACTGTTCCAAAATGAAAGGTGGAACCTATCCATAAGTAACTAATAGCAAATATTTTAATACTGAAACAAGCTATTCCATGTCAATACTCTGACTTTTTAAAAATTCCCTCGGAGAGCAATTCATATACTTTTTAAAATTCCTGTTAAAGGATGTCTTGGAATTAAATCCACTTTCAAAAGCCAGGGAAAGAATAGTGTATTTTTGGTTTTCCGGTAAGCTTGTAATTCTTTTGAACTCTTCAATCCTCTTTCGGTTGATATAATCATAAAAATTTTTATTCTCTACCGTATTGATCGTCTGCGATAATGTATTCGGGTGAACACCCAGAAGTTCCGCAACATATTTCAGATTCAGCTCAGGATCCTTATATAATTTTTCCTGCACCATCTGTTGCTCCAGTTTTTCGTAAATATTCTGTATGACTTCTGTACCGGGGAAATTTTTTTGATACTTTGTTCCTTCAGAGCTTTCATCACTTGTCGGTTCTTTCTCAAGGGTATCTGCCTGCACTACAGCCAGATTTAAAATCCCTACTCTACTGATTCCAAAATAAGCGGCCATCAGAATAAACAGGACAACCAGAGAAAAAATCAGGATATCATTTCTTATCATAACGGCAATCCATATCAACGCAATTCCGGTAATCAGATAATATGACCAGTTCAAATTGATCTTCTCAGTATTCGAATACTGATCGGAAATTTCTTTCTTATATCTTCTCACGGCAAGAAGGCTCAGCCCCACATAGAGAATCCCGGATAAAATCATTAAAAATTTGATGATATCACTCAATACCTCATATCCACGACCCTTATTCTGATAGACAATAAGCCTATCCTGAGGAGATAATAATAAAAATTGAAGTAAAATCAGATAAATGATCAGAATTGGAATCCAATGCAGCAATCCTATTTTTTTACCGGGATTCCGACCTGTAATACAAAGAATGTACAAATACAACATAGGACCATGCATAAAAGGAAAGAGAAGTTCATACCCAATGAGATAGGGAAATTTCATATACCCCTCTGAACGAAATATCATAAACAAGATAAGATGGATTCCTATAATCAGAAACCAAACTGCCAAAAGAAAATCGGCAGTCGTCTTTTTCCGCTTTCCCAATATCAGAAAAGATGAAAAGCAGGCAATAAAAATTCCCGCCAAATAAAATAAAGGTGATAAGACCTGAAGATCAGAATCCTGCATTGAAATTATGAGCTTAAAATCAAAGCTTTAATTTATTCATTTTTCCTGATACAAAACACCAGATTCATGATACTTTTTCATAAAAATGATTTTATTTTAAAAAAATTAAGAATATTTTAATTCATAGTTCTCAAATTATAATTTATACTTCGTAATTTTATCATGGTTTTTAAACGTTTGGATTATCAGACAACCGCTGCTCACTGTAAAGCAAAGTATATCGGGATATTAGACATGATTTTAAGCATATTTTAATATTAAACTTTGTTAAAAGTGGTTGATTCTTCATCAAAAAGTATATTTTTGCATGATTATTGATTCGGTCTATTGATTTTGAAAATAATTTAAACGAAATAAATAATTATAAACCTTTAAAAAATTTAAAATTATGTCACAATCGTACGAAGTTATTTTTGAAAACAATAGAAAATGGGTAGAATCTAAAGTTTCAGAAGATCCTAATTTCTTCCACGAGCTGGCAAAAACTCAGCACCCTGACTATCTGTATATCGGATGTTCAGACAGCAGAGCCACAGCAGAAGAATTGATGGGTGCCAAGCCGGGAGAGGTTTTTGTTCACAGAAACATTGCCAATGTTGTCAATACTTTAGACATGAGCTCCACAGCGGTTATTCAATACGCAGTAGAGCATTTGAAAGTAAAGCATATTGTTGTATGTGGACATTACAACTGCGGTGGTGTAAAAGCAGCGATGACGCCTCAGGATTTGGGATTACTGAATCCATGGTTGAGAAACATTCGTGATGTTTACAGATTACACCAGGCTGAGCTTGATTCTATCGAAGACGAAGACAAACGTTATGACAGACTTGTGGAACTTAATGTTCAGGAGCAGTGCATCAACGTAATTAAAATGGCTTGTGTACAGGAAAGGTATATTTTGGAAGAACAACCTATTGTACACGGATGGGTATTTGACCTTAGAACAGGTAAGATCATTGATTTGGAGATCGATTTCGAGAAAACCTTGAAAGATATTCAGAAAATCTACAACCTTACAAGTTCTGACTGGGTAATGAGCCGAAAGACCAAATAGTCTTTCTAAAAAGAATGTAAAATGAAATTCTGGAGTATTATTGTATTAACGTTTTTTCTGAATTTTACAGCGCTGCCAAGCATTGCTGCGGTTGCAGGCTGGGATATTCTGAGAACGAATATAATAATCAACGAAGAAGAGCCACATTCTCACCCGTCTTCATTTATCGTTTACGAAAAAACCCTTCCGAAGCCTTTGGATGTCTTTGACTATCTGAAGTTTTCCGAGCCTGATTTCAAGGCTGTATCTTTTGTACTGGTAGATGATTCTTTTCATCTGTCACCTTTACTCACTATATTTTCTCCGCCTCCGGAAGCTTAATTTTTAAGTATAATTAGATTTATTTTTTACTGTATTCATGCCATTTCCGGCACTGAATACGCTGCATGTACTTTAAAATTAATTTTCCAATCTTTTATAATTGATTATTTAGGAATAAATCGATCAGTTATAGCATTTTCAAGAAATCATGAAAAAAACATCATTTTTAGGAGGAATCAAGGAGAACTTCCCTTCCGGGCTCGTTGTATTCTTAGTAGCACTTCCATTGTGCTTAGGAATCGCTTTAGCTTCCGGCGCTCCCCCTTTATCCGGGATTATTTCCGGAATTGTAGGCGGGCTGGTTGTAGGTTTTATCAGTAATTCAAACATTTCTGTTTCCGGGCCTGCTGCAGGTCTTACCGCTATTGTATTGACTGCGATCACAGATCTTGGTGCATTTGAACTTTTCCTTTGTGCAGGGATTATCGCAGGACTTCTCCAGCTGGTTTTAGGATTTGTAAAAGCAGGAAGTATTTCCAATTACTTTCCCAATAACGTTATTGAAGGAATGCTTGCCGCTATCGGTATCATTATTATTTTAAAACAAATTCCTCATGCGCTGGGATTCGATAAAGACTATGAAGGAAATCAATCTCTTTTCAGCAATGGAATCAATTTCAATTACTTCACAGAGTTATTCGGTGCCATCCATCCCGGAGCGATCATCGTAACCCTGGTATCTGTAGGTATTCTTATTGTCTGGGATAAAATTCCCGTACTGAAAAGAATGAAAATGCTTCCAGGAGCTCTGGTAGCGGTAGTAGCCGGTATCCTTCTGAATGAAGTTTTCAAACTGTCCGGAAGTTCTCTGGCCATCGGTAAAGAGCATTTGGTCTCCTTACCGGTCCCTCAGTCTCTGGATGATTTCAAAAACCTGATCACCATGCCTGATTTCGGAGGATTTACCAATCCTAAAGTATGGATCGTAGGAGCAACGATTGCTATTGTAGCCTCTATTGAAACCTTACTTTGTATTGAAGCTTCAGACAGATTAGACAAGCAGAGGAGAATTACGGATACCAACCTTGAGCTTAAAGCTCAGGGAATAGGAAACCTGATAAGTTCGTTCATAGGGGGACTTCCTATGACCTCCGTAGTGGTAAGAAGTTCTGCGAATGCCAATGCAGGAGCAACCTCTAAAGTTTCTGCCATGATCCATGGTGTGCTGCTACTAGTATGCGTGCTTTCCATTCCTTTTATCCTTAACCTGATACCGTTGGCAACGCTTGCTGCCGTACTGATTCTGGTGGGATATAAACTGGCTAAACCTGCTACATTCAAACATTTCTGGCATCTTGGAAAGTTCCAGTTTGTACCATTTGTAGCGACTGTAGTCGCTGTGGTGGCAACAGATTTACTTAAGGGGGTAGGAATCGGTCTGGCGATCTCTATTTTCTATATCCTTCAGGGAAATATGAAAAGAGCATATTATCTAAGCAGAGAAAAGCTGGATGATGCAGACGGAATCAAAATCAAACTTGCTGAAGAGGTTTCATTCCTGAATAAAGCGGCTATTAAAAAGACACTTAAAAATATCAAATCAAATTCCACGGTCATCATTGACGCAAGGGAAACTTCGTACATCGCAACGGATGTACTGGAAATGATTCAGGATTTTGCCAATATACGGGCAAAAGAAGAAGATATCAACGTAGAGCTTCTAGGCTTCAAGACTTCATACAAAGATTACGCAAGAAGTCAGGACTCTCACATTCTGATCACACATAAAAGAGCAATGTAAGCTCATTGATCATCAATTTTTTTTAACTTTAAAAATCAAAACAATTAAAATTATATGAAAGCACATACATACGAAACTCAATCCACTATTACTCCTGAAAAAGCATTAGAATTTTTAAAAGAAGGAAACCAAAGATTCGTAAACAATCTTAAGGCAAACAGAGATCTTCTGGAGCAGGTAAATGCTACCCGTGAAGGACAATGGCCTTTTGCCGTAGTTCTAAGCTGTATAGACAGCCGTACTTCTGCAGAGCTGATCTTCGACCAGGGGCTGGGAGATGTTTTCAGTATCAGAATTGCCGGAAATTTTGTGAATCAGGACATTCTGGGTTCCATGGAATTCGGTTGTAACGTGGCAGGTTCCAAGCTAATTGTAGTTTTAGGACACACAAAATGCGGAGCGTTAAAAGGCGGGCTTGATGCAGCACAGATTGAAGGATTGGGAATGGATAACCTGAACCACCTTATCAATCATTTTAACCCACTCATCAATGAGATCATTGAAGAGAATGAAGAACGTTCATCAAAAAACAGCTCACTTCTTGAAAGGCTTAATCATCAAAACGTAAAAAGTGCGATTGAAGATATCCGTAAGCAAAGTTCAACGCTTAGAAATCTTGAAGAAGAAGGTAAAATCAAAATCGTTGGGGCTAATTATGATGTTGAAACAGGAGCTGTAAACTGGTTATAAGACCTCTCCTTTCAACGATTACAAAAACTATAGAAATATAAATCTAACTCAGATAAATTGATTGGAAATTAATTATCAAAGTACATCAAAGGCCATCGGGAATCCGATGGCCTTTATTTTTTATTCAAATGGTAATAATACCTACTTTCCATTAAACGCAGACATCGTATTATTCAATCCTGCAAAAACAAAAGAAAGGCTGGCTTTGGAGAAAGTCTCAATCCTTTCAGAAAGCTTTTCCGTTTCTTCTTCATTCCAGGTTCCGAGTACATAATCTACCTGACGACCTGCTGTAAAATCTGCAGAAATTCCAAAACGAAGTCGTGCATAGTTTTGGGTTTGCAGTACTTCATTAATGTTTTTCAGGCCATTATGTCCTGCATCAGACCCCTTCCCTTTCATTCTTAAAGTACCGAAAGGAAGCGCAAGATCATCCGTTACGATCAGAACGTTTTCTAAGGGAATATTTTCTTTTTGCATCCAGTATTTCACGGCATTACCGGAAAGATTCATATAGGTATCAGGTTTCAGGACAAAAACTTTTCGGCCTTTGTGTTTCCCTTCTGCCATCCAGCCGAAGTTGGAGGTATTAAACGATACTTCAAGTACCTCAGCTATTTTATCCGCTACTTTGAAACCTATATTATGTCGTGTATTTTCATATTCTGAGCCTTTATTACCAAGCCCTACTATTAAATATTTCATCAGAAATTTTTTGCAAAATTAAGGGATAAAAAATAAAAAACTCAACCTTATAAAGGTTGAGTTTTAAATATTGTTGAAAAATGATTCTATTGTGGTTTATAGATATAGTTTACACCATATCCTTTTGTCATGTAAGTCTGTGGATCATACACATAGTTGGTACTCTTTACAACCGGATTAGGAAGAACAGGCGTAAGATCTGTAAACGACCATCTCTTAGGATTGTTTGGAGATAAGATAAGACTTTCTTTATCATTGATCACAGTAGATAATAATCTTGAGATTTTATATACATGTGGCAACAGGGTGAAAGGACTTACCTGCTCATCATAAGCATAGTAATCATAGCTATATTTGTTGATAACTGCTCCAAATGCATTTCCGGTCATTGTTCCGTAATGTCTTGTCACGTTAGAAACATTATCTCCTATATATTTATAAGCTGTTTTAGAATAATCTGTAAAGGCAGCAGGTGCTCCCGGAACGTCCGGACCATTCTTCATAATGATAGAATCCAGTTTTCCTGTAGCTTTACTATATTTGATGGCATAAAGAAACTTCTCTTTTCTCAATAATGTCTGCGGGCCAGGTGTTGTTGCTGGCGGAACAGGCGGAGGTCTTCTGAAGACCGTTCTGTTTTCAGAAATCGTCTGCAATGTATTGTTGGCATACGTGAATAATTGAGTATATGATACACTGTCTTTATCCAGTTTTCCGTTTCCGTCAAGATCCAAAAATCCGTTAAAGTTGATTTGGCTTATTTTATCCCCACTGTACATGATATCTGTAATGGAAGCGCTGTCTGTGATCACTTTAGTCACAAGAAGTCCACTGTAGTGATATTCTGCTAGAGTATCTTTATCGGTAACTTCTCTGTATAGTGCTCTGGGACCGCTTAAACCTTGCGTATCGTTAAGATCCAATAAAGGATTCCCGTCCTCATCCAATAGATTTTTGCAGGAATGTATTGAGGAAAACCCTGCAATTAATAAAATAAAGTAGAAAATTTGTTTCATTTCCCGGTAATTAATTATTTTTTTTGACAAATATAATTTTTTTTTTGCTTAAAAATTATATTATTATTTATATTCTGGTAAGATTAACAATTGTAATCTGCCTATAAATTTTTATAGGTAAAGGTTGTATTCTGATTTTTCTCCAATATCGGATATCCCTGATTATCATATGAATAACTTTGTGCCGTATTGACAGAAGAGTTTGGCATCTGAATAAACATAGAAGTTGGGTTACCTGAAGATATCTTATAGAAATTGATAGGGTTGATCAAACTCTGTGTGATAAAATACACTGACGGAAGGGTTGAGAACGGGCTTTTACGGCCGTCATAGTTTTGAAAATTATATTTCGTTACCACTGCCGTACTCATGTTTGGTACTCCATTAATATCAAAAATTCCTTTAGAATATACCACCTGGAAGATATCCGCTCCTGCTCCTGCATATACAAAATCATACTGCATAAACATATTATAGGCACTTATCCCTCCGGATTTTCTTTTTTCAAGGATTCTTGTCAGCTTATTCGTTGCCGGATCATAAGTGAACAAATAATCGCTTATATAAGAGACTGCCGGAGCGGTTCCCGTTGCCGTACAGCTTGCATTATAGATTTTCTTTCCACTATCGTCCGGAACAATATCAAAAGTATACGCAAGGCTTGCGGAAGCAGAGCTTACAAATTTAATTTTTGTAATATTTTTCCCGGTATAGGTTATATTTCCTGTGTAATAGGCATTGGAAGCATTGGTATCTTTAAAAACTGCCTGCTGCAAAGTCCCCGTCACCGCCGTTGTAGTATATTCTTCCTGAGAAACATTGTTCACACTCACCTTTGTCAGAATTTGCTGAGGTGGCGGCCCTTGATCAGGGTCAGGAATGGATTCAGTAGGATCCGATGTTGTGTTACATGATGCCAGCAGCCCTAAAAAAGCAACCCCGGCAAACATTGTAAAAAAATAGTTTTTTACCATAGAGAGTTTTTTTTAACTTGTCCAAATATAATTCAATTTTCTTTAATACACAGTACGTTATCCAAACAAATTCACAAGGAAAAGAGTTAATAAGCAAAAAAAATCTAAAAACATAACGTTTTTAGATTTCTATTTATTGTATGATGGTAAAATTAATACGGCTGCAATACAGAAGTGGTAAGAACCGATTGTGCCATATCAGGACTCAGGAAATCAGTATGCACCGCTCTCCCTATCCCAAGTGTTCCTCCGTTCAGATTTCTTTTGTTACAGGCTACCTTCACGCTATAGTTCTCCTTTTGGGTAAGATTCGTCAATGTTGCATTCAGATTAAAAATCTTATAAGCTCCGGTCTCTCCCAATATTACATCTGTTCGTACTGCTCTAAGCTTATTATCCACAAATACACCACAGGCATACCCCGTAGAACTCGCTCCTACCTTCTGAACTGTGGTCTGAAATGAAAAAGCTACCTTATTGATACCACTTGTTATCGAGAAAGTATCTACCGCTCCCGGAATTACGGTCCAGTCACCCGTCAGAGCATCTCCTTCACTATAAGGAGTAGTAAGCCCATCTCCGGTAAACCCTAATCCCGTCTTATCCTCTACTGTATTCATTGAAAAGACAGACATACTTCCTTGCCCATTGGCAATTTTAATATCCTTCCAGTCATTACTCCCCACTCCTGTATTGTTGTGCAGAATATATCCGGCCGTTCCTGCAGACCCCTTCAAAAGATCAGTACCTCCGGTTCTTAATTCTTTTCTGATGTTCAGATCTCCGTTGACATCCAATGTATTGGTCGGACTAGGAGTATTGATACCCACCTGAGCACTTCCAAAAACTGCTGACAGGACAGATCCTATAAATAATATTTTCTTCATAATCCGCTTTAGTTAATAATTGTGCTAAACTCCTCCGGAACTTCAAATACATCTGCTTTAAGAGATGATTGTGTAATGAAACCATTAAGGTTATTAGATGCGTTGGTACCGATAGTCAGTTTTCTGGCAGATGCTCCATAAGAAGCTAATCTTGCACAGCCCACACTTACAGTATGTTCTCCTTTAGAAAGATTTTCTACCACTCCGATCTGAGTATGAGTAAAGAAGGTACTGGAAGCACTACTTGCTTTTATATTCCTTTGTCTAAGGTTGATCAGTTGATCATCTACAAAAATACCACAAGCATAATCTACTGCAATATCCGGAGAGCTATTTTGAGGGAAATCAGTATGTACAACAGTCTCGAACAGGAAATAAGCTTTACTCTGAGTACTGAATACTTCGATTTTCTGTGTAAGCTTAGTTATTTTTTTGAAACCTGACAGACTGCTGAAGCTTTTCCCTTTTGTAAAAGTAGCCCCTCTGGAGGTCTGTCCTAGATTAGGTTCTTCAGAGGAGGTAAAGGTAAGACCTACATCATCTGAAAATGAATTATTATAAATCAGGTAAAATTTATTCGGTTCATATTCCGGAATACGAAGTGATTTCCAAACAGGAGCAGCTCCTTCTCCACGAGAAACCAACAACTGGTCATTATTCCCTTCAAAAGCTGTACCGGCAGCATCAAGAACTGCAATCTTACCTCTGAAGCTCATATCTCCATTCACATCAAGTTGTGCTTGTGGAGAATTTGTATTTATTCCTACCTGAGCTGATAGTAACAGCCCTGTCATAAGAAAAAGCGTTGATATAATTTTTTTCATCATTAGTTTTTATAGGTCACGTATTCTATTACATCTATTTTCATTGTAGATTCCAGGGTAAACGCATTGGACGCACCGTTGGAACCCTGCACATCTCGTCCTATTGCGAATTGTGCACCTATATTTGAAGTCTCGATCTTCCGACAGGCAATTTCAATTTTATGAGCACCTACAGGAACGTTCTGCTCCGTATAATTAAGGGTAAAGATATAATCCTGAAGCCCTGCTTTTCCACTGTTATTATTAGAAGCAACTCTATCCGGACGTACCGCAACCAGTATATTATTTCTGAAAACCCCACACGCAAATCTTACCGTTTCTGAAGTGGTAGCCGTAGGTGCTTTCATTTCAATTCCTGTCTGGAACTGATACGTCAGCCTATTTTTCCCGTTTTTGATGGTAAAATTAGTAAGAAGGCCGTCAATTTTTTTCCATTTCCCTTTGGTAGCATCCGTAACAAGATCACCAACGTTATTTTTATTGATCCCATCTCCGGCAACATTATTGGATAATGTACTGATACCGAGTTGATCTGAAGACAAATATGAATTGATCAATTTATACTGTCCCTCTTCCATAAAAGGAATATTTAATGATTTCCATACGGGTGGTAAACCTTCCCCCTGAGAAACCAAAACCTGGCCATTCAACCCTGCGTCACCCGCCTGGGTTGAAGTTCCGCCTACTCTAAGCTCTTTTCTTAAGGTGGTTTTACCATTCACATCGAGAACAGCCTTTGGCTTAGCAGTACCGATTCCCACCTGTGCGTTGACATAGAATGAAACAAGACCAGCCACGCAAGAATATATAGTTTTTTTCATAATAAGGACGACAAAGGTACAAATTGAAGTCCTAAAAATTCCAGTTATATATCCATAAACCTATAGAAATAAACACATTAGAACATAGAATTAATCACACAAAAAAGTAGAATTATTTCTACATAACTCTAATTTTATCATCCAAAAAAAACAGCGTACCCTCTCAAAGCCTTACTACATCGTATCTCGCAGTTTTTTTTTACTCAATAGAAGGTGATTTTATCCTCATAAAAAAGGCATTAATTCTCTTCACCAGGAATATTTGAACAAAAAAACATGATAACAATCACAAAAAAAGCATACAAAAATTTAATTTTCTGTATGCTTTTTCAATGTTCTGTGAAAAAATTCACAATTTATTGAGTAATATTTTAATTATGTTCAATAATCGCTTTCAATAGCAAATTGACTTCATCTACGTTCTTTACTCTTTCTTTTCTCATCATGAGTTGATTCCCTTCTTTTCCTGATTTTTCTTTCAGCTGGGCTTCCGCAGGATTTTTGGTTAAATAATTGATAATGCGTCTGAATCGGTCGGTCTGATAAAACCTATCCTGTGGATTACTTGGGAAATATCCTAAAAACACCCCGTTCTTCATCACAATCTTTTCAAAACCGATATCTGCTGCAAGCCATTTTAAGGAAACACTTTTCAACAGGTTGATTGCTTCTTTCGGCAATGCTCCGAAACGGTCTATCAGCTCAAGCTCAAACTGATGAAGTTCTGCCTCATTATTGATTTCAGCAATTTTCTGGTACAGCAATAGTCTCTCTTCTGTATTGGAAATATAGAAATCCGGCAACATCAGTTCCAGATCGGTATCGATATTGACATCCTTCACAGACTTGAAAAGTTTCTGTCTGTCTTCTTCATTGTCGAATAAGCTTTCAAAATCAGCATCATCTTTCAATTCTTCAAGGGCCTCCTGCATCAGTTTCTGATAGGTTTCAAATCCCATTTCATTAATGAATCCACTTTGCTCAGCACCCAACAGATCTCCTGCTCCACGAATCTCCAGATCCTTCATCGCAATCTGGAATCCACTTCCAAGGTCTGAAAACTGCTCGATCGCTTCAAGACGCTTTCTGGCATCAGCGGTCATCATATCGTAAGGTGGAGTAATCAGATAACAGAACGCTTTTCTGTTGCTTCGTCCTACCCTTCCCCTCATCTGGTGAAGATCAGCCATCCCGAATTTTTGTGCATCATTGATAAAAATGGTATTGGCATTCGGAACATCTACCCCACTTTCTACGATAGTAGTAGAAACCAGGACATCATACTTGCCTTCCATGAAATCCAACACATTTTTTTCAAGCTGTTTACCTTCCATCTGCCCATGTCCGGTGATCACTCTTGCATCCGGCACCAGGCGCTGAATAAGCCCGGCGATATCTTTAAGGTTTTCAATCCTGTTGTTGATAAAATACACCTGTCCATCTCTTTGAAGTTCATAAGAAACCGCATCACGCAACGTTTCTTCATTGAAGTCAATCAACTGCGTATCTACCGGCTGTCTGTTTGGTGGTGGTGTTTTAATCACAGATAAATCCCTTGCAGCCATTAACGAAAACTGTAAAGTCCTTGGAATAGGAGTTGCCGTCAACGTAAGGGTATCAACGTTATTTTTAAGCGTTTTCAGCTTATCCTTCACTGAAACTCCGAACTTGTGTTCCTCATCAATAATCAGCAGGCCCAGATCTTTAAACTTTACAGAGCTGCTTGCAAGCTGATGGGTCCCAATGATAATATCTACTTTTCCGTTCTTCAGGTTATCGAGAGTTTCTGATTTTTGCTTCGCCGTTCTGAATCGGTTGACATAGGCAACATTCACCGGAAAATCTTTAAGCCTTTCTTTAAAGCTTCTGTAATGTTGGAAGGCCAGAATAGTAGTTGGTACAAGAACCGCCACCTGCTTCCCGTCTGTTGCCGCCTTAAATGCTGCACGGATCGCCACCTCTGTCTTTCCAAATCCTACATCTCCACAAACCAGCCTGTCCATCACCGTATCAGCTTCCATATCCTTTTTCACATCAAAGGTAGCTTTCTCCTGATCCGGGGTATCTTCATAGATAAAACTCGCCTCCAGCTCATTCTGTAAATAAGAATCCGGAGTATAAGCGAACCCTTTTGCGGTTTTCCTCTGAGCATATAATTGAATAAGGTCAAAAGCAATCTGTTTTACCTTGGCTTTCGTTTTCTGCTTTAATGATTTCCAGGTTGGAGATCCCAGCTTGCTCAGAACAATCTCTCTTCCGTCCGGTCCGTTATATTTTGAGATCTTATGAAGAGAATGGATGCTTACATATAATAAGTCCCCATTTTTATATGTCAGTTTGAAACATTCCTGGATCTTACCGTCATTATTTACCTTTACCAATCCCATAAATTTACCGATCCCATGATCGATATGAGCGATATAGTCCCCGATTTTCAGAGACATCAGATCCTTCAGGGTAAGCTGTTCAGATTTTGCAAACGTATTTTTTGCCTTATACCTCTGGTAGCGGTCAAAAATCTGGTGATCGGTATAAACCAACAGCTTGTGACCATTGTCTACAAAGCCTTCGTGAAGCTCAGATTTAAAGCTTTTAAAAGGGAGCTCATGCTCAAGTTCTTCAAAAATAGACTCCAATCTTTCTTTCTGTTTCTCCGTAGAAAAGGAGATCCAGGTATCATATCCGTCTTTCTGCTTTTCTTCAATATCTTCGATCAGTAATTCAAAATTTTTATGGAAGGAAGGCTGTGGAAGTTGTTCCATTCTGATCTCGGCAATCTCTTTTAAACCTTCAATCACTATCCCTCCGAAATCAACCGTTTTGAACTTTTTATAATCGAATAAAAACTCCTGATCAGAAATAAAAAGTTCCTGCGGAGTTCTGTGAGCAATATCTTTACTCAAAGTATCATACTTTTCCAAAGACTTTTCATAGAACGTCCTGATCTTCTGCATTCCCACCATTCCGTTTCTGGAAATCACATAGCTTTCTTTGGGCAGTAGTTGCAATAATGAAACCCGGCTTCCTGTCACCGAAAAATTCATATTCGAAACAAGCTGAAATTCTTTTACCTTTTCTACCGAAAGCTGAGTCTCTATATCAAAGGTTTTGATGCTTTCCACTTCATTACCAAAGAAGGTGATTCTGTAGGGTTTTTCGTAGGAATAGGAAAATACATCCACAATCCCTCCCCGCACAGAAAACTCACCCGGTTCTGAAACGAAATCTGCCTGCTGGAAATGATAATGGTTGAGCAATTCATCTACAAAATCAAAATCCAGCTGATCGCCCACCTTTATATGATGTGAGATGGCTTTAAAATCTTCTTTCTTCAATACCTTTTCCGATAAAGCTCCGGCATACGCCACAATAACCTTCGGAGATCTTCCGGAATTGATCTTATTCAACACTTCGGTCCTTAAAACCAGATTGGCATTCTGTGTCTTTTCTACCTGATAAGGCTCAAGATGGGTAGCCGGAAAATACAGCACCTTTTCTTTTCCCAACAGGTCTTCCATTTCGGTATTGGCATACAATGCATCTTCTTTATCATCTACCAGATATAGGATATTTTTCTTCTGAACCAAAAAGAGCTCAGCTACAAAAATGGATACCGAAGATCCGGCACTTCCTTTCACAGCGATATGCTGGTGATCTTCTAAGTACTTGAAAATTTCCTTTCCAAATTCTTTTTGCAAAAGGTCAGGTAAAAACTTTTCGTTGATGGATTTTAACTGCATAATTAGTAGTGGTAAAAACGACAAAAGCGATTTCGGGAGTTTTCCGAAATCGTTTTATGCTACACAAAGGTACGGATATTTTTTTCTTTAGATAGAACCCATCCCATTTTTGACATTTATAATGAACAACTTAGACTTAAAATCTTAATTTTTTACAAATTTATTTAAGAACCCGTTAAAAAAAATCTATTATTTCCTCGTGGCATAGTGTTTGGGCTCTCAATTTTACCAAACATTTAAGAATAGTATTATGAAAAAAGCAATTAAAATTTTAGGCGTTTTAATGCTGTTGGCCTTTACAGCATTATCATTTTCGTCGTGTAGCAGAGATGATGACCCTACCAACAACGACTTCTTTGCAGGAACTTATAAGGGAAGTATTTCTTATAATGATGGTGGATCTACCAACATCAGCACGGATAACGGAAGTGTATTTGTAACGAAGATCGCCAGTGGTACCAAGTACAATTTTGCGTTTTCAAACGGAATTCCAGATCTTAACGGAATTCAATTTGAACAGAAAGGAGACCATACCCTTGTCATGATCGGCTCTTCAGGAACCTCTTATATCAGAATTGACAATAATGAATTGAAAATCCTATTTATAAAAGACGGCAAAACGTGGACTGCCAACTGTACCCGTTAAACATTCTAATTCATATAATAAGTAAGCCTGTTTTCATTTTCTGAAACAGGCTTTTTTATAAGCAGTACAGGTCTTTAATTTTTTTTTAAGCTGTAATAAACTTTCGTTAAGTTTAAAAATACCATTTTTCTAGCCTGCTTTTTGCATATCTTTATTCAACAAAAACAAACAGTAATCCCTATGAAAAAATTATTATCTGCAATGTCATTAGTCTTAGGATTAGGACTTGCAACTGCCCAGCAGACTGCTCCCGCTACAAGCGCAACTCACGCACCTGTAAAAACTACGGCAAAAGCTATGAAGCCTACAGAGGTGAAAGCAGCTAAACCCGCAGCAGCAAAAACAGCTAAGCCGGCAGAAGTAAAACCAGCTCCGCCTGCAGCCAAAATGAAAAAAGATGGTACTCCGGACAAAAGATATAAAGAAAACAAACATCTGAAAAAAGATGGCACTCCGGATAAAAGGTACAAAGAGAACAAATAAATAAGCATAACATTAACATATAGTTGTTATTTTCATAATCAAATTTCGAAAAGCCGATGGAATTCATTTCATCGGTTTTTTTATGCTATACTTTATAAAAATGATTTCAGATTCTTTACTTATTTATAAATTTGAACCATGTTAAACTTCTTCAAGAAAAATGCAGCGCTGATCTGGGCAAAGAAACATGTTCAAAAAGCGGAGGAATTCAAAAAAAATGCGGAGAAAAACCAGGAGGAATTATTACTTTCTCTTGTCAGCACGGCCAAAAAAACGCTTTTCGGGCGGGAGCATGACTTTGAGAATATCCGATCTGTAAAAGATTTTCAGGACAGAGTCTCTATAGCAGGCTACGAAGATCTGAAACCTTATATTGAAAGGGTAAAAAAGGGACAGGCTAATATTCTCTGGACAGAAACGCCTGAGTATTTTGCCAAAACTTCCGGAACTACTTCCGGCTCCAAGTACATTCCTATTTCTAAAGAAGGAATGCCTTTCCAGATTGCCGGTGCCCAAAGTGCCCTATTTCATTATATCAGTCAAAAAAACAATGCAGATTTCGTCAACGGAAAAATGATCTTTCTACAAGGAAGCCCTGAATTGGAAGAAGTTTTCGGGATAAAAACAGGAAGGTTATCCGGCATTGTAGCTCATCATATTCCAGGTTATCTTCAGAAAAACCGTTTACCAAGCTGGGAAACCAATATCATGGAAGACTGGGAAGCCAAGGTAGACAAAATCATTGAAGAGACTGAGCGGGAAAATATGACCCTGATCTCAGGAATCCCACCATGGTTGATCATGTATTTTGAAAAACTTACGGAAAAGCATGGCAAAAAGATCAAACAACTATTTCCCAATCTACAGCTTATTGTCACAGGAGGGGTAAACTATGAGCCCTACCGGGACAAAATGGAAAATCTTCTTGGTGGTAAAGTAGATATTATACAAACCTTCCCTGCTTCTGAAGGTTTTTTCGCCTTCCAGGACGATTACACTAAGGAAGGGCTTTTATTATTAACAAACCATGGAATCTTCTATGAATTCATTCCTTTGGAAGAATATGGAAAACCGGGAGCCAGAAGATTAACGTTAAAAGAAATTGAACTTAATAAAGATTATGCGCTGATCCTTACCACCAATTCCGGATTATGGGCTTATTCCATCGGAGATGTTGTCAGGTTCATCAGTAAAGCTCCATACAGAGTTTTGGTAAGTGGAAGAACCAAGCATTTTACATCTGCATTTGGGGAACATGTGATTGCCTTTGAAGTGGAAGAAGCCATGAAAGCTACTCTTGAAAAATATCCTGCCCAGATTACAGAATTCCATCTTGCCCCACAGGTCAACCCTCATGAAGGGCTACCTTATCACGAATGGCTGATAGAATTTGAAAAGGAACCTGAGGATCTGGAATTGTTCAGAAACCAACTGGACCAGCAGCTCAGAGCAAGGAATACTTATTATGATGATCTGATCTCAGGAAATATTCTTCAGAAACTAAAAATCACAAGACTAATCAAAAATGCGTTTCATGAATATGCCAAATCTCAAGGGAAATTGGGTGGCCAGAATAAGATTCCAAGATTGGCCAATGACAGAAATGTTGCCAATCTGTTAGAAATTTACAAAATTTAATCACATTTTTTCAATTCCAAAAACGTATATTCGAAAAAAATTATAAATTTGAAAAACTAAAAGAAAATAATGAAAGCATCTGTACTGTTGAAATCATCACTATTAACGTCTTTATTTGTTATTACATCTTGTGCTACTACAAAATACAGCGACGATATTTCAAAAAACAATTATTCTAATCTGGAAGCCGGAAAAACGTATAAAGTTACTATGAGAGACGGATCTCCGAAACAGAAAATATTCTTCCGAAACATCGTGGGAGATAACCTTGTAGGTACAGCAGGCAAAAAAGACAGTACAGAAGTCATCATTCCTAAGGCAAATGTAGCTGCGGTAAAAGATACCAGAAAAGCAAGAATTGCAACAGGGGCTACAATCATTGGTGCCGCAGGTGTTGCCGCATTGGTGATCAGTTCTTCAAGAGCCGACTAAAATAGATTTTATCTTTTAAGGTATATTTAATATATCTTTTAAAAATCAACATATGAATAGCCCTAAATAAATTTTTAGGGCTATTTTTGTTCATGATTTCCTTTACCCCGTTACAAACATTACAAAATGTTGAGTTCAGAAATCTTCTTACCGGGAGATTTTTTATTGTTTTAGCTTTCAGAATGCTGGCCACGTTATTAGGATGGTGGGTATATCAACTGACAAAAGATCCTTTTTCGATAGGGCTTATCGGTCTTTCGGAAGTAATTCCTGCTGTAAGCTGCGCTTTATATGCCGGTCACGTTATTGATATGAATGAAAAAAAGAGACTGCTGCTGATTTGCAATTATGCCTATATTTTTCTGATCGGGCTTCTTCTGCTTCCTGCTTTTCTCAATGTAAGAATGCATTTTACCGGTCACCAGATCACGTATTATATCTATGGAGTGATATTCTTCACAGGGATTGCAAGGGCTTTTATCGGGCCTATTGTTCCTTCTATGATTCCTAAAATTGTAAAAAAAGAAAATCTTCCGAATGCCGTTACGCTCAACCAGGCAACTTTCCTTATCTCTTCAGTATGCGGACATGCCATTGGCGGTCTTCTTATTGGATTTGTTGGCGTAAAATGGACATTAGTGGTTATTTTATCCTTAATCTTTCTCGCATCTTTATTTTTCTGGCAATTGAACAAACAGCATTCGGAACATAAAAAAGGAGCGGTAGACATTGTGGAAAGTGTACGTGAAGGAATCTCGTATATTTTTAAAACCAAAGAAATTTTAGGTGCTTTATGCCTTGATATGTTTGCTGTACTTTTCGGAGGAGCGGTTGCTATGATCCCGGTATTTGCTACAGACATCCTCAATTCGGGGGCTGAAGGATTCGGATTACTGAACGCAGCTTCAGACATAGGATCAATGTGTATTATTACGTTGCTTTCTATTGTTCCTCTCAGAAAAAACCAGGGTAAAATACTTCTTGCGGTGGTTACCGGATTTGGATTGTGTATCATAGGATTCGGTTTATCCAAATTGTATTGGCTATCTTTCATGTTCCTTGTCATGAGCGGAATGCTTGACGGAATTTCAGTCGTAATCAGAGGAACGATCGTACAACTGAAAACACCGGACCATATAAGAGGACGTGTTCTGAGTGTAAATTCTATTTTCATCATGTCCAGCAACGAAATGGGACAGTTTGAGAGTGGAGGAATGGCAAGACTTATGGGAGTAGTGCCTTCCGTAGTCTTTGGAGGATGCATGACCGTTCTGATAGCTCTTCTTGTAGGCAGCACAAATCCAAAGCTCAGAAAAATGCAATATTAATCCTCACACAATCAAATGTTTTCAAATTCAATCTGAAAACAAACTCAATTCGAAATATTTAAAATCAGGATAGAACATTTTCTATTCTGATTTTTATTTTACATCCATTTTTTAATTTTTTTTTCACGGATTTCATTTCAAATAATCATCCAAACACCCTATCTATTTACGATCCCATATAATTAGAGTTAAATAAAAAAATACCATATTAAAAAACAATTCAACACTTTCATTAAATAGATCTTAAAACATTTAATTTAACATTAATAATTTCATATATTTGCTACAAAATATCCCCTCTATGAATAAACTTTTATTTATTTTAAGCTTTTTCGTGACAGGTTTTTGGGCAAGCGCTCAGACTTTTTCAGATCAGGCTTTACAACAGTCTGTCCAGCAACTCAACAATGCTAAAACAGACGGTGATTACGATACTCTTTTCAAAACATTTTCCGAAACTAAAACTTCAGAAAAGTGGAAGGCTGATTATTATGCTGCAGTAGCAATGTATCTTAAGACTCAATACTTATTAAAGTATACAACTGACAGAACCATGACTGAAACAAATAATGTTGCAAAAAAACTGGCAACCCAAGCTCTTGCTTCAGATAAAAACAATGGAGAAATTAATCTTCTTCTGGGACTTATTTATGCCCAAAGGATAAGAACAGCAAATTCTACAGACTCTCAAAAGGATCTGAAAACAGCTACTGAGTATATGTCAAAAGCTTCTCAGCTAAAGAACAATCCGAGGCTTACCTTTCTAAAGTCTGAAATAGCATCGCTTTCCGGCAACAAAGCAGAAACCATACAACTTTATGAAAAAGCGGTCGGTGAATTTAATGCTACAGACCTTTCATCCGGTTCACCCAACTGGGGAAAACAGTTAGTTAGCCAATAAACTAAAAAGAATACATAAGAGTTTTAATCAGAAAAAATGATGCATTCTGCTTTCTTCACTTTCTGAACATCTGATTCCGGTAAATGGTATTCAAAACAACAAGACTCTTTCAACCATCATAGTTTTAACATTTGTCTTAAATCTCTTCCTATGAAAAAAACATTACTTGTTTTTCTACTTATATTCTCGCATATCTTCTATGCCCAGTCAGACTGTATCTCAGCCATGGCAGTTTGTGGCAATTCAGATATCTCATACACGCCCAGCGGCTATGGTGACACCCTGGAAAATATGGGGGGATGTCTAACCAATGAAAAATATTCAGTATGGTATACTTTTACCATTGCTACTGCAGGAACACTTACCTTCGAGATCATTCCTAATGATCAGATCAATGACGATTACGACTTCTCAGTATATGGTCCTAATTTAACATGTGCCAACCGAGGAACCCCTCTTAGAGGATCCTATTCATCAAAAAAAGGGAATACAGGTCTTAATATGATCACTAACGTTTTGTGTGACCCGGCTTCCGGAGACAAGTGGGCAAAATACATAGATGTATTACCAGGCGAAACGTATTACCTGTGTGTAAACAACTGGAGTGAATCTGCCAACGGATTCAGACTAGCCTGGGGCGGAACATCTACTTTAGCTTCTCCATTCTCCGATCCTACTATACAACCTCACCCGTTTAATCCACCAGGGCAACCTGCCGCTAACCCACAGGATCCAAGAGAAGTGGTTATCTGTACAAATCCTGCTACATTTGATTTCTCATCTTTAAATGCAGGAATCCTTAATGGTAATCCTAATTTCACAGTGACTTACCACACGAGTCAAAACGATGCTTTAACATCCAGTAACCCAATTACACTTCCTCAAACGGTAACAACAACAGGAGTGTATTATTACAGTATCAGCTATAATGACCCCGTTAATCCTAGCAACCCTATTAATAAGTGTAAACAGACTGGTAAATTTAAATTTAAAGACGGAAAGATCAAGGCAACCAACGCCACATTGACCATGTGTAATAACAACAATGCAGGAACGGCAACATATGACCTTACCACGGCAAACGTTATCGCCGATCCTACGGTTACCAAGAAGTATTATTATACACTTTACGACCTGAATAACGGAATCAATGAGATTACCAATATCTATCAGTTTGTTTCTGCAGAAGGAAAAATCTATGTGAAGGTAACTTCTCCGTTTGGATGTAGCGATATTGCCGAAATCACTCTTAAGTTCTACTCACAGGTAGTAGCAACAGATGCTAATATCAGAGCCTGCTTTATAGAATCTAACCCATCTACTGCTCTATTCAACCTTGTAAATGCAGCGGTTACATCACCAACGGCAACAACTACCAAAAGGTACTTCCCTTCATTGACAGATGCTCTGGATGCGACAAACGAGATTATGACTCCAGCAACCTATATTGCACCAGCAGGTGTAGTATATGTAAGAGTGACGGACAACAGAGGATGTTATACTATTGTAAAAATCAATCTGACGGTAATCGCCCCTGTAACATCCAGCGTTTTGGTTGACAAGATCATTTGTATGGAAGATACAACGACCCTTGACGCAGGACCAGGATTCAAGAGCTACGAATGGAGCACAGGAGCTACAACACAGTCTATCAGTAATGTTGGCGTAGGAACGTACTGGGTAAAACTAAAAACCGGAGAATGCGTTGCTACTCAGAAAGTAACAGTATACCCTTCTGAACAGCCTGTTGTAACCAATATAGACGTCAGCAACACAACACTTACAGTAAATGTTATAGGAGGAACACCAGATTATCAATACTCTTTAGATAAAATCATCTGGCAGACTTCTAACGTATTCAACAATATCGCAAGAGGTACTTACAAAGTATATGTAAAAGATGCTTATGACTGCGAGCCTATCGCAATCACGGTAGTTGTTCCTAACCTGATCAACCTGATCACTCCAAACGGTGACGGTGTCAATGATGTAGTAGACTATTCAGCAATCGCAGACAAACAAAACCTTGTATTGAGTATCTTTGACCGATATGGAACAAAAATCCACCAGGGAGACAAAACCAACGGATACAAATGGGACGGAAAAATAGCTGGTAAAAACATACCAACCGGTACATACTGGTACACCGTAACATGGAATGAGAATGATAAAAAGAATACTCCATTCAAATTCTCAGGCTGGATTGTTGTAAAAAACAGGGAATAGTCCTCTTTCTATAGAAAAAGCCGCCCTGCGGCTTTTTCATTTATTAACACACAATGATAAAAATTTATTTTTTTAATTTTTGTTTCACAAAATCGTTTTAATAATGAAAAAAACACTACTTCTTTTTATCTTACTGATAGCACAAGTTCTCTATTCACAGTCAGATTGTATCACAGCAATCCCCATCTGTGGAAACTCTGACATTTCCTATACCTCTTCAGGCCATGGACAAATCGTCGAAATCCTCAATCAAAATGGAGGCTGCATCGGTAACAATGAAAATAAATCTGTATGGTATACCTTTACCATTTCACAATCAGGCACCCTAGCATTCACCATAAAACCCTATGACCAGGGTGACGATTATGATTTTGCCGTGTATGGCCCTACTACTAACGGATGCGCTTCTTTACACAACGCCACCAATGTTTTCGTACAGCCCATCAGATGTAATTATGATGGAACAAGCGGAGATACAGGACTTGATCTCAATCTTGCTCCCCCTGCCGTATTTCCTACCAATCCTCCAGGTACCACAGCAAGCATGAACTCCGGAAAATGGAGCCCTTATATGAATGTGGTGGCGGGTCAGACTTATTATTTACTGATCGACAACTTCCGTCCTGCTTCATACAAAGGTTTTTCTATGATTTGGACAGGTACAGCAAGTTTAAGTTCTGCATTTAACAATTCGACGCTGGCTCCTTATCCATTCCTTCCTCCAGGAATTCCTGCAGCCAATGATACGGACCCAAGTCAGGTTATGGTTTGTGCGCTACCTACTCAATTTGATTTCTCAACCCTTAGCGCAGCAATCATTAATGGAAACAGCTCTGATTTCACTGTTTCTTATCACCTCAAAGCCAATGATGCACTTACCGGAGAAAATCCTCTTACCATAGAAACGGTAAATGGAACAACCGAATACATTTACCGAATCGTATACAAGGATCCTACCAATCCTAACAACCCTATAAACGGGTGCTTTATAACAGGTAAATTTAAATTTGTCAACGCTGCCATTACTGCCAATACCGCAACTTTATATTCCTGTAACAATAACGGAGCAGGTACAGCAACCTATAATCTGACCACAGCAAATGTGTTTGGAGGACCAAATGCTGTTATCAAATATTACCCTACTCAAGCAGATATGAACGCAGGGACTAATGAAATTACCAACCCTACCAATTATGTTTCTCCGGAAGCAACCGTATATGTAAAAGTAACTTCTAATTTCGGATGTATTGCCACAACTACCATCAGGCTGGCATTCTACCCGGTTGTTGTACTGAAAGATGCAACTCTCGAAAACTGTTATATAGAAAACGATGTTACCCATTCAACTTTTGATCTTTCAAAAGCAGCCATTGGTGTACCTTTTCCTATACCAACAGGAACAACTGTAAAATATTATACAACAGTAGCAGATGCCAAAGCACAAGCCAACCCAATTGCATCTCCTCTGAATTACCTTTCAGAAAGTACTACAGTATATGCAAGAGTAGATAATGATAAGCAATGTTATTCTATTGCTAAAATTGTATTGAAAGTATTACCACCGGTAAAATCTGCCGTTCTAAAAGACAAAACAATCTGTGCAGAAAATAAGACAACACTGGACGCTGGACCTGGGTTTGATGGTTACGAATGGAGTACAGGAGAAACGACACAATCCATCAGCAATGTGGGTGTAGGGACTTATTGGGTAAAACTTAAGACCGGAAAATGTTTCACACTTCAGGAAGTACGCATTCACCCTAGTCTTCAACCGGTTATCTCCGGAATAGAAATTGCCAACAATAAAATTACTGTTACTGCTACAGGTGGAGTTCCTCCTTATAAATATTCAATAGACGGTATTAAATGGCAGGACTCGAATATTTTCACAGGGCTTCCAAGAGGAGAAAATACAGTTTATGTAAAAGACACTTATAATTGTACTCCAATCCAGGTTACAGTTACGATTCCAAATCTTATTAATGCGATTACGCCAAATGGTGACAACGTAAATGATGTTATCGATTATTCAGCATTAGCTTATAAGAAAAATCTGATATTCATTGTGTATGACAGATACGGAAATAAACTTCACGAAGCCAACAAAATAAACAACTACACATGGGACGGAACAGCCTTTGGTAAAAAAATCCCAACCGGGACTTACTGGTACACAATCTCATGGAATGAAGACAATAAAAACAATACTGAAACCAAATATTCAGGATGGGTATTGGTAAAGAATAAAAACTAAGTTTTTACTACATCATTTTAAAAATCACCTCAGTCTGAGGTGATTTTTTTTATCAACACATCCAACGTCCTGTTGACAGCACTTCCCGAAAAACTACTAATAATTTGTTGAATACTATTTTTTTATTATTTTTTAAATAAACTATCTTTGCACTATGGCGCAGAAAGAAACATTATCATCCCTGACACACGGAAACTTTGCAAAAGAACTGTCTATTGCGGATGGAAAAATGCCTCCCAATGCTGTGGATTTTGAAAGGCTGGTGATCGGAACTTTTTTGATAGACAAAAAGGGTCTGGATCATTCTATTGACCTTCTTACCTCTGACGTATTTTATGATCCCAGACATCAGGTCATCTTTTCTTCCATCTTAAAGCTTTATGAGGGTAACCATCCGGTAGATCTTATGACGATCATCCAGGATCTGAAAAAAGAAGATAAACTAAGCCAGGCAGGTGGTGACCACTATATCATCGACCTGACCATGGGAGTAAGTTCATCTGCCCATATTGAATATCACGTACGTGTCATTCTTGAAAAATATATTTTAAGAAGTTTGATCAACGTTTCTGCAAACGTTATCGACTCTTCGTATAAAGAATCAACTGACGTTTTTGAATTGCTGGACAAAGCAGAACAGTCATTCTTCGAAATCACCAACGGAACGATTAAGAAGGGATTCGACACAGCCAATTCATTGGTAAAACAAGCTATTGATACGATCAAATCTTTAAAAGATAAGCAGGGACTTTCCGGAGTACCTTCAGGATTCAGAGATATAGATAAAGAGACTGGAGGCTGGCAAAATTCCGACCTTATCATTATTGCCGCACGTCCGGCGATGGGTAAAACAGCATTCCTTCTTTCAATGGCGAGAAATATTGCTGTAGGTCACAAAATTCCCATGGCGCTATTCTCCCTCGAGATGGCATCTGTACAGCTTATTACCAGAATGATCGCTTCAGAAACAAGAATTTCATCCGAGAAACTAAGAAAAGGAACTCTGGACGATGAAGAATGGCAGAGGCTTTTCTCTAATGTATCTGAACTGGAGAATGCTCCTTTATATATTGACGAAACTCCTTCCCTTTCGATATTCGACTTCCGTGCAAAATGCCGAAGACTGGTAATGCAGCATGGAGTAAGGCTTATCATGGTCGATTACCTTCAGCTAATGACAGCAGGGAGCAGCAGTGGAAAAGGCGCCGGAAACCGTGAACAGGAGATCTCTATGATTTCACGTTCATTAAAGGCTATCGCAAAAGAACTTAACGTACCGGTGATTGCACTTTCCCAGCTTTCAAGAAGTGTGGAAACCCGTCCCGGAAAAAGACCTCAGCTTTCTGACCTGAGGGAATCCGGAGCGATTGAGCAGGATGCCGATATTGTATCTTTCATCTTCAGACCTGAGTATTATAAAATTACCGTTTGGGATAATGATGAAGAAGGACAGGAAACCTCTACAGAAAACCAGGCCGAACTGATTATCGCAAAACACAGGAATGGTGCTACAGCGGATGTCAGATTATCTTTCTTGAAACACTTTGCAAAATTCGGAGATATTGAAGCTGCTTTTGATAGTGCAGGAGGAGGATTCCCTTCCAACTTCGGAGAACCTAGCGGTTTTGACAAGATCAAGACAACGATTCAACCGGGTGCAGCATTTGACCTTCCGGACAG
>JAEBUR010000038.1:0-115709 GCA_023014455.1 Amanita exitialis | reverse complement strand
TGGCAGCAACACAGATGTCCAAAGGCTCTTAGACGATATGGAGCAGCGACAAATTCAGGAACAGGAGGCGGCTTGGGCTGAGCTTCTGGAATTACAATGGATGTGCCGAGTGGCTACTCAGGTGCAGTGGGCATTAAACTGCACAGAAAAGGATTGGAAGGTCCTGGAAAACCTTCTTGAGGTTGTCTACAAAGGCAACACAAATGATCAGATGTACCAGGCGCTGGCAGTGTCGAAATACAATCAGTGGCTCATGTGGTGCTACAAAACAAAAGACGCCATTTGACAATATGAAAACTACTGCGAAGACAAGCGGTTGGACAGCCACATTATGGCTGTCACGGAATTATATGCCAATGAGGGCATGGTCATAGAACTGGCAGATTGGAATGCGCTGATGCATGCGCAAAATGGCAATGGGAGCCATGAGGAACAAACCCAAATCGAAAAAGCTTTTACCTGGGTTCAAGTCCCACACCCAACAATGGCCAGATACTGTTATCTCCGATTGATCAAACCGGAGTTATGGTCTAAATACACTTGGCCTGCATATCTGACAGTCCAAGACCTCTGGGACTTTGATGAACGGTTGCGCAATAATAGCGCACGAGTTAATCTCTGATCACCCAAAGACGGCACATGTGTATGGCACGTTGAAGACCAGGGACATGTCCGTGGATGGAAACAGATCTGTCTCATGATGAGAAAAGGTTACGGACATCACCGGGTCAGTGCTAGAATATTCTGAGCGACGGCAGATATGGTGGCACACATCACACAAGCACTCTTGGGATACCAGACTTTCCAAGAAGAGACATACCAGTCCATGGGAGACACAGAGGGAACTCCAACTCAACGAGCACATCGGGAAGATCAGATCTACTGGCAAGGACAACATCGGGTAGAAGCATCAACAGCAATCGCTCAATCCATCTCAGATGTCATCAATGAATACTGCCGAGCCAATCCGATAACCCAGGCTCCGACAACAAAGTTGGAACTCCCTGATCACTATGAGGGAGACCCGCGAATGGTTGACACATGGGTGTGCCAGATGGAAACCTATTTCACGTTGTCACAGGAAACGACCTTGGATCGAAAAATCTCAATTTGCTTATACAGTATTCGAAAAGGAAAAGACAACCGAGCTGGAGACTGGGCCGGTGTGAAACTCCAAGCTGTACAGGATGCTCAACACGAATATGAGGAAAAGCAATCTGAAGAGGCATGGTCCAGAGATATTTCATGGAAGGACTTGAACGAGGGTTGACTGGATGATGACATGAACTGGCTCAGAGAACTGCTGACCAAAAAGTTCCCTTTCAAAACATGGCAGGACTTCAAGGATCAGATGCACGAGTTCTTCATGTCCACGGAGACCAAGCAGAAGGCGATCGATTCTCTTATCGCACTTAAACAGGGGAATTCACCGATCGAAGACTACTGTATCTGGTTCAACGCCTTGTCACCTTTGGTTGAATGGAATGATGGGGCCTTGACTGCTCAATTCTTGGCACACATTAACCCAGCGCTTGGAAGAGACTTAATTCGTCACAGAAATCTGGAAGAAGACACATCCCTGATCAAAATTCAGGAGCGTCCAATCCAACTCGCATGCGCATACTGCCAAGCACAAGAAGCCTACGGATCGGAACACTGAATGGACAGTTACAAAGAGAAAGTGCCGAAGGACACCAAGCCAACTCAGTATCAGTTCAGCGCTCCACCAACAGCATCAACTTTGACCCAAGACCCGAATGCAATGGATGTTGACAAATCCAGAAAGCCATATGGCAGTTGTTATAACTGCAGGAGACCAGGACATTTCTCACGGCAATGTCCAGAGCCACGAAAGCCTTCAGGAAAAGGCAAAGGTAGACAGATCCGAGAGATACAGATGGAAGAGATTATGGAGGCTGAGTGGAAGGAATACAGCAAGGAGAAGGGTTTTGGCAAAAGCCAGTAGACAAGTGCTCAGCTCTACTGGCCTGTAACAGTACTAAAGACAACAGACCTGTACATAACGATTCTGGAATCCAATTACCTGAATTATTGTACGAATGTTCGAACCAAGTTCATTGTCTAAGGAATGTTACTATGAGTGCAACAAAGCCAAGACTCAGAGTATGGACCCCAGAATGGGTAGTAAGGAGGATCTGGCAGCAAGATGAGAAAACTGCCTTGGAATGCTTACGCTTTTGGACGCATAATGCATGGGAAAAAGAGATCACTAGGGACCTCTTGAAAGAATTGAATGCAATGACCAAACAGGAAGCACTATGGAATTTAGTGCACCTGCGACAAATGATGGTCAAAACATTTGGACGAAATGAAATGGATGTGAAAGGAGTTATCACATCAATGGACACCAGAACTACTATCAGCGTAGCAGCCCTAGTGGATAGCGGATGCACACAATCCTGTGTGAACAATGAGTTTGTGGAAAAGCACAAACTAAACAAACGAAAATTAGTATGACCGGTACCAGTGTACAATGCAGACGGATCAAGGAACTCGATGGGGAATCTTGAATACATGACACAATTCAAGCTATGAATTGGAGATCATGAAGAGATTATTGAATGTGGAGTAGCGTGTCTAGGAAAAACGAACCTGTTCCTAGGGCATGACTGGTTGCAGCATCATAACCCATTGATTGATTGGAAGAAGAAAGAGCTAAAATTTAATCGATGCCCAGGGGCGTGCTGGACACAATCAGAGGTTACTGAACCCAAGGACGAAGTAGACAGCATGGAACCCCTAGCAGAGGGAGAAAAATTATTGGCAATTCACATTGGGGAGCCCGAATTCAAGTTGCAATCAGTATCAATGGATATAGCAGCAAAAGAGAGTGAAATGGCCAAGAAACGGACATTGGAGGAGATAGTGCCAGCACACTATCTAGGACATAAAAAGGTCTTCACCAAGGAAACCTTCGATGAGTTACCACTGAGGCAGCCTTGGGATCATGCAATCGAACTAATCCCCGGATCGAACCCAGTAGATTGCAAAATCTACCCTCTGAACCGAAATGAACAAGAGCAGCTGGACGAATTTCTGAAAGAAAACTTGGATACAGGACACATCCAGCCTAGCAAATCTCCGATGGCATCCCCATTCTTCTTCATTAAAAAGAAGGATGGAAAGCTGAGACCAGTTCAGGACTATCATTGGTTAAACGAGATGACGATAAAAAATCGGTACCTGCTGCCACTTATCGGAGAGTTGGTAGATCAATTGTCACAGGCAAAGGTTTTCTCAAAGATGGACATCCATTGGGGATATAACAACATTTGGATCAAGGAAGGAGATGAGTGGAAAGTGGCTTTCAGGACCAATCAAGGACTTTTTGAACCATTAGTCATGTTTTTTGGACTAACCAACTCACTGGCAACCTTCCAAACCATGATGAACGATATATTCAGAGTGGAGATCGCGGAAGGATGGGTTGTCATCTACATGGATGACATACTGGTGTTTTCAAAAACCATGGAGGAACACAAGGGTCACGTTAATCGGATTCTTGCAAAATTAGAAACTCATAAGCTATCCTTGAAGCCCAAAAAATGCTGGTTTGATAAGGAGGAGATCGATTTCCTGGGACTAGTAATTAGTCACAATTCCATCAGTATGGAACCAGGAAAAATCAAGGCAATAACGGAATGGCCAGAACCCCAAAATAAATGGGAATTACAACAATTTTTGGGTTTCATCAATTTCTACTGGCATTTTGTGGAAGGATTTGCTAAAATTGCCAAACCTCTAACCAGGTTAACAGGGAAAGAGGAATGGAATTGGATGACAATGCAATCCGAGGCTTTTCAGGGACTGAAAGACCTTGTGGGGATGGAGGTTGTCCTCAAAATCCCAGATGACGATGGTCAATTTTGAATTGAGGTCAATGCATCGGATTTTGCAATTGGCGGAATCTTGTCGCAACAAGGAAAAGATGAAGTCTGGAAGCCGGTAGCATTCATCTCCAGGTCACTTAATGACGCCGAATGAAACTACGAGATATATGACAAGGAAATGCTAGCAGTCATGCATGCATTTTATGAATGGTCACGCTATCTCAAAGGTGCCAAACAGACAGTGGAGGTGTTAACGGATCACCAGAACCTCATGTACTTCTGAAAGGCACAAAATCTAAACTGACGACAAGCACGATGGGTCACGGACCTCCAAGACTACAACTTTGTGATAAAGCACTGAACAGGAAAGTCGAACTCCAAGGCAGACATCCTCTCTAGGAGAGCAGGACATGAGCGTGGGACTAATGACAACGAAGGAGTCATTCTGCTGAAAGATGAATTATTTGTCCGAGTTTACGATGATGACAGAGCTATCAAAGATATCATCAAGGATATCTCCAAGGCTGCCACACAACACCAGGATACGCAGGTCCAGAGGGGATTGGCAGAAGGAAACCAGGATTTCCAACGTAAAAATGGTCTTATCACATGGAAAGGATGTGTCTACATACCAGCAATCACTGAACTCAGGGAAAGCGTCATCGAAATTTATCACTCCTGGGGACATCCTGGAATAGCCAAGATGCTAGAGTTAATTATGCGAGACTTCTGGTGGCCAAACATGAGGAAAGACATCGAGCTATACATCCCAGGATGCGAGACGTGTCAACGTGCTAAGCCAGATAGACAGGCAAGAGCAGCACCACTTGTCCCTAACAAAGTACCAGACGCTCCATGGGAAGTTGTCTCAGTTGATCTGATGGGACCATTGCCGGAGTCAAAGGGCAACGACATGATCATGGTTGTAGTGGACTGTTTTACAAAGAAGTCTTACTTTTTGCCAATGACATCGTCCATCACATCTCAGGGAGTGGCAGTGCTATTCAGGGACAACATCTTCCAGGAACATGGTTTGCCCAAAAAGGTCATTAGTGATTGAGGGCTGCAATTCGCATCCAAATTCATGGACAACTTGTACGGAATGCTCGGAATCCAACCGAACCAGTCGACAGCATATCACCCACAGACAGATGGACAAACGGAATGTGTTAATCAGGAAGTCAGAGAATTCTTGACCATGTTTGTCAACCACCGGCAGGACAACTGGAGCGATTGGCTGGCAGTAGCACAATTCTGCCACAACGATTGGACTCATTCGGCGACAGGGTTCTCACCCTTCTTCATGAACTACAGACGTCACCCAAATAAGGGACTCAACCCCACTCACCAGCCCAAGGTGGTGGCTGTCAAGGAACTAGCGAAGCAAGTGGAAGATGTCCACGAAAAGGCAAAAGTGGCACTGGAAAAAGCTGCATCTACAATGAAGAAACGATGGGACCTGAACAAACAGCCCGCACAAGAGTACCAACCCAGGGACAAGGTTTACCTAAGCACAGAGCACCTACAGTGACCTGCAAAACTGTTGCAATGTTTGACAATCTTGGAAAGATTGGTAAATATGAGGACAAATAAAATAGCTAAAATTAACAAAAATTAATCTGTGGTAGAGTAACATCTGAGCTTAAAATACAGCCCCTACTGATGTCATTTGGTTAAGTGGTTCATGAGATATAAAATGTTTTCTAAGCCAATACCATTGCAACAGTTTTGCAGGTGCCATGATGCAATTCCAAAACCAGTGTCTAGGAGTCATGTGACTTGGTTGCATGTCATGTGACAATGTTGAACATGTTGAACATATGCCAAATATGCCACAACAACACTTGGAACCCACCATGCACCCCATCTCTGCTGCTCAAAAGGCTGATATCATCTCTCTCCTCACTGCTGGCCACTCTGCACATGAAGTGTCTTCCATCATGGGAGTACACACCAGCACTATATCCAGACTTTGAAGGAAGCACTGTCCCTACCTCCCCATGTCAGCTGGAGGCTGCCCAACCAAAATTGCTGGCAGAAATGTCCAGCATGCCATTCGCCTCCTCACCTCTGGGAAGGTGGGCACAGCTGTGGAGGCCACCAGAGCACTACAGGATGTCACCAATGAGTCTATTTCACCTGATACTATGAGGAGACACCTGAAAAAGGCTGGGATGAAGGCAGTAGTGAAGAAGAAGAAGCCATTTCTTAGTGCAAGGCATAAGAGGAAGAGGCTGGACTTTGCAGAGGTACACAGGGATTGGACAGTGGAGGACTGGAAGAGGGTTGTTTGGTCAGATGAGACTAAAATCAATTGTCTGGGGTCAGATGGGAGGAAATGGGCATGGAAGAAGGGTGGGGAAGGCCTCAGTGACAAGCTTGTGCAGGGTACCATGAAGTTTGGTGGAGGATCAGTGATGGTCTGGGGCTGTATGATGTGGGAGGGGCCTGGACTGGCTTGCAAAATTGATGGAAGGATGGATGGTGACCTCTACCTCACCATTTTGGATGATGAACTTCAAGGCAGCCTGGATTATTATGGCAAAGGTGTGGCTGACATCATCTTCCAGCAGGACAATGACCCCAAGCACACATGCAAAAAGGCCAAGGAATGGTTTCAAGACCATCAAATGGAGTGCATGGTGTGGCCAGCACAGTCACCAGATCTCAACCCCATAGAACAGCTATGGACACATGTCAAAAGGAGGCTTGGTGACTATGAAAGACCACCATCTGGTGTCTTGGAGTTGTGGGACAGGATTCAGGATGTGTGGGACAGGATAGAGCCAAAGGTGTGTCAGGATTTGATTGAGAGCATGCCTAGGAGGGTTCAGGCTGTGATTAAGGCAAAGGGGGGCTATACAAAGTATTAGAATATATCAGAATCTGTTTGCATTATGGCACCTGCAAAACTGTTGCAATGGTATTGGCTTAGAAAACATTTTATATCTCATGAACCACTTAACCAAATAACATCAGTAGGGGCTTTATTTTAAGCTCGGATGCTACTCTACCACATACTAATTTCCAGTAATTTTAGCTGTTTTATCTGTTCTGATATTTACCAATCTTTCCAAGATTGCCAAACATTGCAACAGTTTTGCAGGTCACTGTACCAACGATCCACACCACCAAGAAGTTGGATGGGAAGTTTGTTGGTCCTCTGGAGGTCCTGGAGAAGGTTGGAGAATCAGCATACAAGCTGAAAATCCCTGTGTCCTGGAAGGTCTACAACGTCTTCAACGAAGTACTCCTAAAACCGTACAAGGAGCCAGTCTTCCCTCGTCAAAAGGAAAAAGCTGTGAACCGCAAGGAAGCGCAGATGACAGAGGAGTCGCAGGATGACAAGTATGAAGTTGAGGAAGTCATGGACAGTCATGTCAGTGGTCGAGGCAGCAGTCGCCTCAAATACTTGGTGAAATGGAAAAACTACCTGGTGGAGGAATCAACTTGGGAACCCATGGAAAACTTGTCCAACACACAGGACGAGATAAAAAAGTTCCACAAGTGAAATCACAGAGCACCTCGAAAGGCGAGGGGCATGATCTATTGCCCCTACGAGAATTTCACACAGATGACAGTGCCAAAACGCTTGTTTGGCTGGGAGGATGGTTGGTTTGAATGAGACTACCTGGAATGGTTAGAATGGAACTGGTTGCGGTGGAAAGGAAACTGCAAGGAGGCTAACACTGAAGACAATACAGATGGGGCGTTCTCAAGAGATCTTGAGCGCGGTGGGCCGGATGTACCCATGCTTGATTCCCCACAGAAAGTTTTGAACCCCAGTGTAAAAGAAGTCTTTCCCATAGCATCAACTTCTTGGGACGCGAAGTCTTAATGGGAGGGATATGTTATGATCTCATGGACTCAGTTCTTTTTTCTCTTCACTTTCCATATTTTTACTTATTTGTCTGGGGCCTCTACAGGGAGTTACTACTTAAGGAAGGCCATTACCACCCCTATGTTAGGATGCCCAAGGGTTAGTCAGCAAGTGGCTGCAAGAGCCTTGGGGTTAGGGTTGACTGATAGGATGGCCAGGGGCTAGATCGGTCTGGACAGGGGACTGGGGTAACATGAGGCATGGAGTGGTCCAGATCTGTTGCTGCGCACCACAGCCTTAGGGCTTAGGGTTTGCTGCGCACAGACCAGGGACTGGGTATATAAGTAGTAGCTGTTGTAGTAGCGAGTCCCTAAGACTCTGGATAGTTTCCCTACCCAGGACAACAATCTAGTTATGTTTGGTTTTGTCTCTGTTCTCGTTCTCCTCGTTGACGAGGCTTGAGGTTGTGTTTGGGTAGCTCCTAACAGCTATGACCTTGCTCATGACACATTATGATGTCTATGCATACTACATCATACCTATGATGTTCCTTACCTTTTACAGACAGTACATAGGTTTACATATAAATAGCAGAGTTTGTCATAGGTTGAACCTTAAGTTCAACTTAGCTTGTATAAACCTTATAATTTGCTGCAAAGCTTGTTAGTAAGTGCAAGTTAATCTCTGGCAACCTTAACAGGTTGTGGCGAGATCTCAAGTTGTAGTTCACACACCCTTTGTTAGGACTAACCCCAACAAACCCCTAGGCTTCCGAGACGAGAGAGAAGAGGAGATGAGAGATAGAGTAGATTGCTGGAGGGCAAACTACCTAGAGTCTTAGGGACTCGCTACTACAAGAGATACCCCTTATATACTGCTAGCTAGGTCCGTGCGCAGCAACCCTAAGCCCTAGGGGCTGTGGTGCGCAGCAACGGCCTAGACTCTAATGATGTATCTACACCTAGCCCCCTCCTAGACCGATCCAGACTGGTCCGCCCTATCGGTAACCCTAACCCCAAGAGTCCCATAGCCGCTTGCTGACTAACCCTTGGGCGTCCTAACATAGGGGTGGTGCTGTCCTGCCTTAAGTGGTATCTCCCCGTAGAAGCCCCAGATAAATAAGTAAAAATAAGGAAACTGATGAGAAAAATAAGATGATCGTAACATATCCCTCTCCTCAAGACTTCGCGTCCCGAGAAGTCGATGCCACAGGGAATACTTGTGTGGCTCCAGTGTTCAAAAACTTCTTGGGGGAATCAAGCACGGGTGTAGCCGCCCCGCCGCGCTCAAGGTTTCTTGAGAACGCCCCCAACGGATCCGATTCTTCGTAGATCGGTTTTCGGTTTCCCTTCCACCTTTGCCAATTCCTTTCCAACTTTTCCAGGTAATCGCGTTCGAAACGACCATCCTCCCATCCAAACAACCGTTTGGATACCTTTCTCTGTGTCAGGTTTTCGTACGGTCGGTAAATCATTCCTCGCGCCTTGCGCGGTGCTCCAGGATGGCGTTTGTGGAACTTTTTTATTTCATCCTGTGCGTTCGTCAAATTCTCCACGGGTTCCCAGGTAGACTCTTCGACCGGGTAGTTCTGCCACTTGACGAGGTATTCCAATCGGCCACTGCCACGTCCACTAACTTGGCTGTCTAACACTTCTTCCACTTCGTATTCTTCATCCATAGCTTCCTCCGTCAGTTGAGCCTCCTTTCGGTGGTTAGCTTTTTCGCGCTGACGAGGGAAGGTGGGCGCGTGATACGGTTTGAGTAGGATTTCGTTAAATACGTTGTAGACCTTCCATGATATGGGGACTTTGAGTTTGTAAGCTGACTCGCCCACTTTCTCCACAACTTCCAGGGGTCCCACGAATTTTCCATCAAGTTTCTTGGTCGCTCGGATCGTGGGTAGGTGTTCGGTGCTGAGGTAGACTTTGTCACCAGGTTTATACTGCCTGGCTGCCTGTCGATTACCATCCCATCGCTTCTTCATGGCCGCCGCGGTTTTCTCTAGTGCCGTTCGTGCTTTTTCATGGACGTCTTCTACTTGTCTGGCTAGTTCCTCAATGGCCACCACCTTGGGTTTGTATATCGGGTTTAAACCCTTGTTGGGGTGGCGTCCATAGTTCATGAAGAATGGGGAGTATCCTGTTGATGAATGGATTCGGTCGTTGTGGCAGAACTGAGCCACTGCAAGCCAATCGCTCCAATTATCCTGCCGATGGTTTACAAACATGGTAAGGAATTCCTTGACCTCTTGGTTAACTCGCTCCGTTTGTCCGTCCGTTTGTGGATGATAGGCTGTGGACCGGTTTGGTTGTATACCCAACATCCCGTATAGGTCGTCCATAAACTTGGATGCGAACTGTGGCCCTCGATCGCTAATGACTTTCTTTGGTAGTCCGTGTTCTCGGAAGATATTATCTCGAAAGAGAATAGCTACCCCTTGGGAGGTAATTGACGATGTTGTTGGCAAAAAGTATGACTTCTTGGAGAATCGGTCTACCACCACCATGATCATGTCGTTCCCCTTTGATTCTGGTAGCGGCCCCATTAGGTCAACTGATATCACCTCCCATGGTTCCGTAGGGATTTCGTTGGGAATCAATGGGGCCGCCCTGGGTTGTTGGTCCGGCTTCGCTCTTTGACACATCTCGCATCCCCGTATGTAGGCTTCGATATCTCGTTTCATGTTGGGCCACCAGTAGTTCCTTGTTATTAATTCCAACGTTTTTGTGACGCCCGGATGTCCCCATGAGTGGTGGATTTCGATGACATCCTCTCTGATTTTTTGAGCCGTGGGCACATACACTCGTTCCTTCCATGTGACTAACCCGTTTTCTTTTCGATACTCCGGGTTTCCTTCCGCCAGTCCTTTCTTCACCTGCGTGTCATAATATCGTGGCGTTAAGGTTGTGATCTCCTTCACGATGTCTTCTAGTGCTCGGTCATCGTTGTATAGTCGTACAAACAGCTCTTCTTTTAATAGGATCACTCCTTCGTTGTCGTTGGTTCCTCGTTCATGTCCTGCGCGGCGCGATAAGATGTCAGCCTTGGAGTTGGATTTTCCCGATCTGTGTTTGATTACAAAGTTGTAGTCCTGAAGGTCCGTGACCCAGCGTGCCTGTCTTCAGTTTAAATTCTGTGCTTTCCGGAAATATGTAAGGTTCTGATGGTCCGTTAATACTTCTACTGTTTGTTTTGCTCCCTTCAGGTAATGTGACCACTCATAGAAGGCGTGCATGATGGCCAGCATTTCCTTATCGTATATCTCGTAATTCCTTTCGGCGTCGTTTAGCGATCTTGAAATAAACGCTACCGGTTTCCAGGATTCATCCTTGCATTGTTGGGATAGGATACCGCCGATTGCGAAGTCCGATGCGTCTACCTCAATTCGGAATTGGCCCTCGTCATCCGGGATTTTTAGTACAACCTCTCTTCCCACAAGCTCTTTCAGTCCCTGAAAGGCCGCCGATTGCATTGACGTCCAGTGCCACTCCGCTTTACCCGTTAATACGGTTAAGGGTTTGGCCATTTTCGCGAAGCCTTCTATGAATCTCCGGTAGAAGTTGATGAACCCCAGGAACTGCTGGAGTTCTCGCTTATTAAGCGGTTCCGGCCATTCCGTGATGGCCTTGATTTTTCCTGGTTCCATACTGATTGAATCATGGCTTATTACTAATCCCAAGAATTCAATCTGGTCCTTATCAAACCAGCACTTCTCTGGTTTCAGCGATAGTTTGTGTTCCTCCAGTTTTGCCAAGATTCGGTTTACGTGTTGCTGGTGGGTTGTTTTATCCTTTGAGAAGACCAGGATATCATCCATGTAAATGACTACCCATCCTTCCGCTATTTCGACCCAGAAGATGTCATTCATCATTGTTTGAAATGTGGCCGGGGAGTTGGTTAATCCAAAGAACATGACCAGTGGTTCGAATAGTCCGCGATTTGTTCGGAACGCCGCTTTCCATTCGTCTCCTTCCTTGATTCGGACATTGTTGTACCCCCAGCGGATATCCATCTTTGAGAACACCTTCGCTTGCGACAGTTGGTCTACCAGTTCCCCAATCAATGGTAATGGGTATCGATTCTTTATTGTCATCTCATTAAGCCGGCGGTAGTCCTGTACGGGTCGTAGTTTTCCGTCCTTCTTTTTTACAAAGAAGAATGGTGACGCCATAGGTGATTTACTCGCTTGAATTCGTCCTGTCTCCAGGTTTTCTTTTAGGAATTCGTCAAGTTGTTCCTGTTCCAACCTGCTTAGCGGATAAATTTTGCAATCGACTGGGGTTGATCCGGGTATTAGCTCAATCGCATGATCCCATCGTCGCCTGGGTGGTAGTTCGTCAAAGGTTTCCTTTGTGAACACCTTTTTGTGCCCCAGGTAGTGGTTTGGGATAATTTCTTCGATTGTCCGTTTCCGTGCTGCCTCGTGTTCCTTTGCCACAATATCGGTCGCTACCGACCGAGTTCTTAACTCTGGTTCTCCAACCTGTACTGCCAGTAATTTGTCTCCTTCCTCTAGCGGTTCCATCAGATCTACCTCCTCCTCCGGTTCTCCCACTTCTGAGGCCGTCCAACAAGTTCCTGGGCAGCGGTTGAAATTTAGTTCTTTCCTTTTCCAGTCAACCGATGGGTTATGATACTGTAACCAGTCGTGACCCAGAAAGAGATCTGTTTTTCCTAGTTGCGCCACTCCACATTCAATTATCTCCTCATGATCACCGATGCACAATTTAAACTGGACCATGTATTCCAAACTTCCCATTGAGTTCCGAGTGCCATCCGCGTTATACACTGGCACTGGTCTGATTAGTTTTTGTTTGTTAAATTGGTGTTTCTCCACAAAGTCTAGACTAGCGCATGACTGCGTGCAGCCGCTATCCAGTAGTGCTGTTACGTTGACTGTCGTTCCTGTGTCCATAGCTGTAATGGTCCCTTTTACGTCCATTTCTTGTTTTCCAAAGGTTTTTACCACCTTTTGCCGTAAATGGGTTAGGTTCCACATAGCTTCCTGTTCTCCCATATTGTTCAGATCACGTAGTAGTTCTTTCGTTACTTCCCCTTCCCGGTTAGTGTGTACCCATAATCGCAGGCAGTCTAGTGCGGTTTTGGTGTCTTGTTGCCATATCCGTCTTAGGACCCAGGGCTCAGTCCACGTTTGGAGGCGTCTTCCTGTTACGCTCATTGTAATATTCCTCACACGATGTATTTGAGTTGAACACTCATATAGAATTTCGGGGAGTTCTACTCCCGAGTCCGTATATACATGTGTTTTGTCCGAGGTACTACTACAGGCCAGTAGAGCAGAGCGCTCGTCTACTGGCTTTCTCCAAAACCCTGTTCCTTTCCGAATTCTTTCCATTGCTCCTCTGTGAGGTCCCCCAGTCTTAGCTCCCTCATACGTCCCTTTCCTTTCCACTTGGAGGGCCTTTTTGGTTCTGGGCAGTCCCTTGCGAAGTGTCCGGGTTTGGCACAGTTGTAGCAATTGCCTTTCGTCTGTTTGGACTTATCAACGTCCATTGCGTCTGGGTCTCTTTTCGATGATGAAGCGGCTGGTGGTGCTGCGAACTGGTACTGAGTTGGCCTGTTATCCCTAGGTAATTTTTCTCGGTACTCATTGGTCCGTCGGTCGGTGCCATATGCTTCTTGTGCCTGCCGGTATGCCCGTGCTAGTTGGACGGCTCGTTCCTGAATGCTGGCCAGTGACGCGTCTTCTTTTAGGTTTCCATGCCTGATTAAGTCCCTTCCTAGCGCTGGGTTAATGTGCACCAAGAACTGTGCAGTTAAGGCGGCATCGTTCCATTCTACGAGAGGGGAGAGCGCGTTGAACCGTATGCAATAGTCCTCGATTGGACTAGTTCCCTGTTTCAGTGCTATTAGCGAGTCGATCGCTTTCTGCTTAGTTTCGGTTGACATAAAGAACTCGTGCATCTGTTCCTTGAAGTCTGTCCAGTTATTGAATGGGAATTTTTTAGTGAGCGGTTCCCGTAGCCAGTCGAGTCCTTCTCCGAGTCATCCGTTATTGAGTTCCTGCCATGAGATGTTCTTACTCCAGGCCTCCTCCGTTTGTTTTGTTTCGTATTCCTGTTGTGCGTCCTGTACTGCCCTGAGTTTCACTCCTGCCCAGTCTCCCGCTCGATTGTCTTTGCCCTTCCTTATTCGGTATAGACAGATCGAAATTTTCCTGTCTAGAGCCGTTTCTCGTGCTAGTTGGAAATAGGTTTCCATTTGTCGCACCCAGGCATCTACTGTTCGGGGATCTCCTTCATAGTGATCCAGCAGCTCTAATTTAGTCGTTGGGGATGGTGTCGTAGGGTTGGCACAGCGGTACTCGTTTATTACATCGGCAATTGTTTGAGCCGTTGCTGTGGCTGCCTCCACCCGTCTTTGTCCCTGTCGGTAGATTGCATCGTTGCGTGCTGCTACCTGAACTGGGGTTCCCGTTGTCTCTGTGAGGGGCTCGATGGTATCTTCTGTGAAGGTTTGGTATCCGAGCAAGGCTTGTGTGATATGAGTAATCATATCCACTGTAGCGCGAAATGTGCTTGCTCCGACCCGGCGATATCCGAACCCTTGATGCATCAGAGTCCTCATTTGGCTCCATCCCTTGACGGCTCCTACCATCCTTTCCACATGCCAGATACTGGGATTCCCATAGGAGGCCCGGACTTTTGCACACACTTCCCGATCTCGGAGGCTGTCGTCAAAGTTCCATATTTCCTGGATTTGTGGGAATGCTGGCCAATTGTATGCAGACCAGTATTGGCGCTTGAATAGCACAAGGTAGCAATACCCTTCCTTATCTGGATGGAAGGCGTGCTCAGGGAGACTTTGCGTCGGATACGGGTATGGGAGTTCGAACGCGTTCTGGACCACTCGTTGCCAGTTATGGATTTCCATTTGTTTGTGATCGTGGAATCCTTTATTTCGTTCTCCATGTGCCGGTCCCAGTTCGAGCCAGTCCTCCATGCGCTGCACCGCACCTCCGTGCCATGTCCAATCGCCTCCTGCTGTGCACATCTTGGCTTTGCTTTGTTCCGGGTCAGCCAGGACTGCGTGGGCGTATGAGAGTTTGTGGGCTCTTTCGGCGCGCCTCCCCTTTTGGTAGTCTTTGAGATCTTTGACTATATCGTTCACAACCTGGGCTTCCGTTTTAGGAGGGGGAGTTGGTGCGTGAAGCTCCTTCCCAAACCGTTGAATCCTATCTTGATGGGGTCGCGATGGCGGTATCCCATGAGAAGTTTCATGTCCGGTTAAGGAGGGAGACGGAGACGTGGCCTTCTTTTTGCCTTTATCCTTTTTTGGTTTATCCCCGCCGAATCGTGCCCGTGGGTTGAAGGTCATGAGCCCTTCGATTCGTTCAAGATCCTTCCACGTATAGGAGTCATCTTCCCTGGGTCTGATCATTTCCTTTTCTAATATGTGGAAGCGATCCCGTTTGATGTTATCTTGGATCCCAAACGTAACCGTGGTGTCCCGAAGTTCTGGTTCCCACGAGAGTATGTCCGTGAGAGTGGGCCACATTGGCCAATCGTATTCTCCATAAAATTCCCTTTTAAATAGGTACATGTAGCAGTACCCATTTTTGCGATATGGAGTGTCCCCCTTGATTAGTCGCAGATTCCCTCCCGGTAAGCGCGGTTCTCTCTGCTTGGGATTCCACTCCCTGACCCAATCTAGTTCTCCTAACTGCTGTAGGAACATGTCCATGTGGAGCAGTTTCTCGATTCCTAATCCTCGGACGGTTTGGAATTCTGGAGGTGTCGGGGGGTTTGGTAGTCGGAACTTTATTTTTGCGCGTAGATAAGGGTCGTATCGGACCCCAGTGAGTCGTTCCTTGTTTTCCGTGAACCGTTGCACCCTGGCGTAAGCCCCTGGCTTTATGTTTCCGTTTTGAGCATGCATGAGGGCGTTCCAGTCTTCTGGTTCAATGACCATCCCCTCGCTTGCATATAACTCCATGACAACCGTGAGATGGTCCTGGATCATCTCGTCCCCTTTGTATTTGCGATATTTCTTTATCGCTTCCTCTGCATTGTGCGTCCACATTAACCATTGATTGTACTTGGATGCGATTATTGCCAAGTAAACTGGGTGGCTCCTATTGCCATTATATTCCATATTGAGAAGGTTCTCCAGAACCTTCCAATCTTTCTCTGCCCGATCCAGGGCTCTTTGGGCTCGAACGGCCGCTCGACGCATTCGTCGCATTTCCAACAGGTCTGCCCATGCAGCCTCCTGTTCTTCGCGCTGTTCGCGGTCTAGTTGGTCCAGCATTCTCTGGACGTCGTCATGTGCCTGTTTCTCTTGCTGGCGGCAGTGCTTCCTCCACAACCTAACATGGTTGTCATACTTTCGGATGTAGGTATCGCCGATGAAGGTCGGCGTGCATGTGATTATCGTGGTGTCGGAGACCCAGTCCGCTGAGAAGATCGAGCCGATCTCTTCAAGTGTCGCCTGGGCGTGAGGGAGTATGTAGTTGAATTCGGTGTTCATGATGGTAGTGGTGATCGGGGGTGTGTGAATTGTATGGGTGTTTCTTCAACCGGTTCCGTTCTATCTCCAACGGCAATCGGTCCGTTCCTTCGGCAGTCGCCTAGTTACTGCGCAGTTTGCACAGGTTGTTGCCTGTTCTCTCGTCTCTCTGTGCTTTCCTTCGCACAGGGTTGGTTCAATCGGGTCAATAACGCACCCCGACTTGAATCTTCGATTTAATTCCGTCAAGTGCCAATGCAAGACTAAAGCGCCTGGGATTTCACCCTACAGATCGATGAGATCTGAAACGGGACTTTCGGCCCCTTGCTACGCTCGTGATGCACCGGTTGTTTCGCTCGTTCCTGAGTTTTTCCGCAAAGATCGGTGTAAGCTGCTCGCCAGTGCCTGCCCGCACTTTCAACGACGCACGCCTTACTCTCGTCCGGTCTCTGTTTTGTTGACAGTGGGAATGTATTATCCCATAGTCACTAGTGCGACCTAGTGAGGCTATCTGTTGTTGTAGTCGATGTCGCCAGACTCCTCGAGGCTGTCAACGGTGGCGTTGAGGCAGACAGTTTCTTCGCGGACCTCTTTGTCGCTGTGAGCCACAACGAGCAAGACGTGCTCGGCGCTGTAGCAGACGACGAAGGGTAGGGGTAGAAAGACTCTAGGTTATGTTAGGACTAACCCCAACAAACCCCTAGGCTTCCGAGACGAGAGAGAAGAGGAGATGAGAGATAGAGTAGATTGCTGGAGGGCAAACTACCTAGAGTCTTAGGGACTCGCTACTACAAGAGATACCCCTTATATACTGCTAGCTAGGTCTGTGCGCAGCAACCCTAAGCCCTAGGGGCTGTGGTGCGCAGCAACGGCCTAGACTCTAATGATGTATCTACACCTAGCCCCCTCCTAGACCGATCCAGACTGGTCCGCCCTATCGGTAACCCTAACCCCAAGAGTCCCATAGCCGCTTGCTGACTAACCCTTGGGCGTCCTAACATAGGGGTGGTGCTGTCCTGCCTTAAGTGGTATCTCCCCGTAGAAGCCCCAGATAAATAAGTAAAAATAAGGAAACTGATGAGAAAAATAAGATGATCGTAACACCCTTGCCTATAACCCTCTTCTCAAACCTGAGTCTTGCCTTATAAGCTCACCACTGTTTACCCACTCATGTTCACCAGGCTTACTTCACTGCCATTGTCTTGGACAATCCTTGTGGTATTATGTCATTGGGTAGATTGACAGATGACTTGATCATCATAACAATTTAAGTTGAACTTACCTAAACAGCTCAAGTATTAGCTCATTAGCCTGTTGAACTTCCTGAGAGCCAGCCAGTAGGTTACCAGTGCCTGATCAAGATTTCCAGAATCTTCACAAGAGGAGCTCCCCCACTGAACAAAGCAGCCAGAGGACTTTGAAACACATACATGCTTCAAGGAGAAGTAATCTACAAAGATAGCTGAGATCAGATCTGGAAATACAGATCTTCTGATACCCCTGTTGAGCCACATCATTTCTGGATCCCACAGCACAATAACCACCCACCCAATGGAGCCATTAAATTCCAGGGATTATACTACCTTGCAGGAGTAGAAGTTATCTTCAATCTTAGCAGATCTCACTGGACATACTATCAAAATGATGAAGCCTTTCAAGGGCCTTACTATGTTCCTGGAGGTATCAACAATGTCCCTGAGCACCTTAGAACCCCTGAAGTAACCAGAGAATCTTCCAGCAGAAAGGGCAAATTCCACACACCCAGTGACTCAGATTCTGATTCTTCCCCAGAGGAGAATACAATTGAATCTAGTGACCTATTTGAGACTGCCCCATTCAAAGCATTTCAAGAGCTAGGAACAGCACAACCTAGCCCCTTACATTTCACTTCCACATTAGGAAACACACCTAGACTATTCTTATCTTTAGATCATGCACAAGTTAGTGGGCCATCTTTGCACAAAGAACCAGAACTGGAACCAACTTCTGAATTGCCTATATCTCCATTAAGAGCACCTACTCCACTGCCTCCTAGAACACCTACTCCACCACCACCACCACCACCACCACCACCACCAGGTGATGACCCTGATATTGAAATGGCTGATGCAAATTCTGATCAATGCATCAAGGGTCCCATGCCCACTAAATTTGAAGGGAACCACAAACTAGCCAAGCTATTTATGAATGATTGTGAGATGTTCGTTGAGATCAATACTGGTTATAGCACTGATAAGAAGAAGATCATCTTTGCACTCATGCACATTGGTGGAAATGCAGGCCAATGGAAGCTAGCTAATTAAGCAACCTAAACAATGCAGCAGCATGGGGAACTTGGGCCACATTCAAGGACTCATTTGAGAGTAACTGGAAACAGGTGGACAGCCCTGGAAGGGCCATGACAGAGCTATACAAAATTGTGTGACAATGCAAGAAGATGCCAATCTTACTATATATGGACAAGCTCAAGGAACTGATTAAAAAGTCGAAGATCAAGGAAGAAGCCACCATCATTCCTCTATTTTTGAAAGGGCTTCCCCCTGAAAGCATCCAACAGATTCTTATGCAGAACCCAGCTGATCTAGAGGGCTGGTATGACACTGCACAGCAATATGCAAACACCAAAAGCAGACTAGGCATTTTAGCCAGACTATCACATGCTGGAGGAGGGAGACCATCGCTGAGATACAGAGACCCTGATGCAATGGATATTGATGTGGTTATCATCAATGCATTATCCAAAGATGAAAGAGAGTGACATGTCAAGGAAGGACTATGTTTCATATGTCACAAAGGGGGTCATCAATCACTGAGATGTCCCATGAGGAAATCAAACAGTGGAAAGAAGAAGCATTTTGGGAAGGGAGTAAAGGAGTCATGACCCCACCATCACATCAGAGCAACTTCCACATCTATGGAAGGTGACAAGGTTGAGGGATATGATGAAGAAGAGTCAGAAGATGCTAGTGAGAACACAAGTATGATGGCCATCAGAGCTTTGATGGTGCACTTGTCTTCAGAAGATCATCTCAATCTGCTTGCTGAACAGGATTTTTAAACAGGGATTGCACATCAGTGGATGCTGATCCTCAAACATCAGATTCTATCTATATTTGTGGTGTAACAGTAAAATCTTTAACCAATAAAAAGATTTCCATCCCCATTTCCATTGAATCCAATAAACCCACTGAAACTGCTCTAGTTGACTATGGAGCAGAAGGCCTGTTCATAGATGCATCCATTGCCTCAAATTGGAAGCAAGTACCCTTAATCCAACCCATCAAAGTCAAGAATGTTGATGGATCAGAAAATGAAGCAGGAGAGATTTTAGAAAGGTGTCTGATCACCTTTAACATAAATGGCAAGACTATGATGCACTGGTTCTGGGTGATGTCATTAGGTGATCAGAACTTTATTTTGGGGCTGCCTTGGCTTGAGGAGCATAACCCAATAATAGACTGGTGAGACAAGACTCTGGAATTCCATAATTCTGAAAAGACAATATCTGTGCATGCATATGGAGTCTTTGGGTCCAGATGAATCTAGAAGACATGACAGAATATGATGATGCTCTAGCCAAACAATACATGATGTCACACAGTGGGATTGTCACCCAGACAGAGGTCAGCTCGCTGTATGTGGATGAGGACTTGATACCAGAAGTAGCAATTCAGAAAATCACTGCATCACAACAGATGGAGCACCACTACAGAGGTCAGGTAGAACCTGGATCTACTGAAGGACTAGAGGTACCTTCTGAGTATATGGAGTGGAACTCAGTATTCGAAAAAGAGGCCTCAGAGCATTTCCCTGAGTCAAGACCCTGGGATCATGCCATCAAATTACAAGACAAGTTCATCCCTTGTAAATCAAAGATCCATAACCTATCACCATTAGAACAAAACTCACTAGATGAATGGATCAAGGAACAGTTAACAAAAGGATATATCTGACAATCAAAATCACCTCAAGCATCACCCTTCTTTGTTCCAAAGAAGGATAGTAATGCCCTGAGACCCTGTCAGGATTACCACTATCTCAATGAATGGACTAAGCCAAATTTGTACCCCATACCCTTAATCTCCAACCTGATGATCAAACTTAAAGGAGCACACTACTTTACAAAGCTAGATCTCAGATGGGGATACAACAATGTAAGGATCAAAGAAGGCGATGAATGGAAGGCTGCTTTTTTCACCAACAGAGGATTATTTGAACCAACTGTTATGTTCTTTGGACTCTGGAATTCACCTGCAACATTTCAAGCCATGATGGACATGAGGGCAGGGAAAGAGTGACAAGGACATGGAAAGAGTGACAAAGGCAGAGGGTGGGAGAGTGTGACGGGGGTATGGAGTGGCAGGGAGAGAGTGGTGAGACGAGGGCGGTGAGGTGCAAGGGTAGGGAGAGCATAGCCGACTACATAATTATGTAGCCGGTTTGTGGCTAAATTATTGGCTGTGGCGAGCTTAGCTAAGCCTAGCTGACAACACTAATGAGACCACACTGAGTGCCATAATGGCAGTGGATATCCTTATCTTGGGCGCTGGCTGGCTTTCCACCTTCTTGATTCCCCTTTGCAAGGAACGAGGCCTCGCATTCGCAGCAACTACTCGGGACGGAAGGAAGGAAACCCTGCTCTTCGTTTTCGACGCGGGAGAAGATCCGGAAGAAATCGAACTCAAGTGCGAGCATCTGCCCGATGCTACGACCGTCCTCGTCACCTTCCCCATCACCGAGTCCGATGGTCCAACGAAACTTGTTAGATCCTACGTCGCAAGTCGGAAATCGGAGATCCAACCTAGATTTATTCTACTGGGCACGACTGGCATATGGGAGGTATGATTCGCAATACCTCCTTTAACGTGACCGTTTTGTTAATTAACCATCACAGGGCCCAGAAAATGTCTTTCAGTGGTGTGACAGACATAGCCTGCACACTCAAAAGCCTCGAGCAACCGCCGAGGAGGAGTTATTGAAATTGTCACCTGCTGTACCGACCACTGTTCTGAACCTTTCTGGTCTTTGGGGTGGATTGAGATTAGTGAGAAATTGGGTCGATAGAGTGGCTAGAACAAAGGAAGCATTAAGGAGAAAGGTCCGCGTATAGTCTATCCAACCTCCGCAACTACCGACTGACCAATCCTTCCGCACTAGGGAAGTCTGCATGTAATTCACGGTCTTGACGTCTCTCGAGCCATCCTCGCCATTCACAGCAATTTTGAAAAGGCAGTAGGCCAGCGCTGGATATTAACTGATGGTCGTGTCCACGACTGGTGGGATGTTGCATCTGGTTGGGGGCAGAGGCTGCCACCAGCTGATGGTCCCGATCCTCAGGCTCGTTGGGTGCGTGAACTTATGCGCGAATGTAACATCAAGGCATTACCGCGCAATGTCGAATTGCTCGGGAGAGCATTAGATTCGAGAGAGTTTTGGGAGACATTTGAGTTGGATCCACTACAGGCACATTTGGCATAACAAGCGATGGGTGTATCTACTCAATAACGCCGTGATTCAAGGAAAACTTATAAATCATTATTCACGAAGCAGCGAGTTATCCTGTTTTACCATCAGACTCTCACTTTGCTTTGTACTTTGACCGATATAGAGGCTATGTTTGTTTTCCTCAAAATAGGCTTGCATTCAAATCACTGAGCTGGAGCGCATGCTGGCGCGTTCAGATTACGACATAATTTATCTACAGATTCAGTATCGACTGACCAGTGCCAATAGATGGTAATCCCTTTCTGCCGGCTCGTCCGAAAACGACGTTTTGTTTTGACATGAGTTATGCCGCCGGGATAAGTGGTGCATAGGTTGAACGCTGTCAGTATGAACAGTTACTGTTGAGCTATATATAGCACTCGAGAGGTCGTAGGCATAGAAATGATAATCCAGTCAACACATTTTTCAGCGATTGCGCGAGTTTTCGCTCGCCCCATCCCTCTCAGTCCTTAATTCTTACCTCGGCTCCTTCCTACTCTTCTCCACTGCGGCCTAGCCCCGGGGATACCTACGGAACGTCCACCGTGCGGTGAAGTCTTAGTTTCGTGTCGACTTCAAATATCCCAACAAGGCTCAATTAATAATGCACGCCAATTTTTGCCCTTCTATCTCAACGGGCGTATCAGTCGACCGGCCCATGCGCTCGGAACTACCCTTTTATAGGTGGCACCCCAGAGGACTGTAGATTGTCGGGACGGCCGTAATGTGAATCCGACGTCCGCAAGCGGTGATACTTGTTGTGAGTACTTTAATAGTCCAAGCTCAGGATGGGTGATACTCCGGGTGGGAAAGAAGGCTGTGGATTACTGGGTCTGCCGACGGCAGAGACGGACCTAGTGTGATTCCGATGTCCACATGCTTGCAACTATTATGCGCGTTTGTGCTAAATCTATCTTTATCCAGTGGGTCCCCTAAGGCTGTCCATTAGCGCATTGGCCTCGAACTGACATGTCTAAAATGTCATATAGTCAATGATAATGAAGCCCCGATCATGTTGTTTTCAAATTTTTTGGAATCGCGGCGTTGATGCAACCCAGATTATATATCATCGTACAATCGACCAACTGCACATCGGTAAAAACGCCCAATGGTTACCTATTGGAACAAGAAGCCACACGATTTAATCAAGCTCGTCCAAGTTTCCCCGTGCGTTCAAATCGTGGTAATCCCAACCGCGCTCTTCCATGCCAAGAATATCCCTCTTCCTGCAATGGTACGTCAGCTGAGGTATGTTGATTCAGGGAAGGGCATTACCAATGGTGATGTTTTGAATATTGCCCATTATTGTTATTGTTATTATTGTTCTGCAGGTCGTGGTGATGAATCTTTGGAAGTGAGTGGTGATGGTGGTGGTGGCGATGCTTCAACTTTGATATTCCTTTTGCAATTAACTTGCCTATGTTAAAGATGAACTTGAACAAGGCGGCGAACTGTCTGCGTTGTAGGACTACCGTATCGCGTTCAACGACATCCAATGTTCTGGATTTGGAGCGATTAAAGACAGTCCGACTAAGGAAAAAAAAAATAACTCACTCGGATGGAAGGGGCATGCTAAGGACGGGAGCAACTAGGAGAGCAACTATCGTGATAGACATGACAATGTTGAATTGAACCATCCTCGACTTGGCGAAAAAATAATGTGAATGGAGAGCGACGATAAGTAATGGTTATTTGGGCGTTGGGGACGGTGTAGGGTTCTCAAGTGACCAGCACGTTGAGATGGTGCACAGCGCTGTGGCATTGGAACAAGGCGCCTCGTATTTATACGTTTCAACTCCACGCATGAGCCGAGAAGGCGAGATATCTTTAAACCTGTCCGTTAAGATGACTGTGGGCCGCATTCTATTTTCACCCCAAGCACCTTGCTTGTACAGCACGTTTCACGCCCATCGGAATGATGCCAACAATCACAGGACAATCGCTGAAAACGGATCCCTGTTAGCCGCCGCCGTTAATTAGTAGCCCATAATTATGGTTAACCGGTGCTTTCTTGACCCCGTCGCATATACTGTGCTTTTTGTCACTCTTCCAGCTGCTCCTCCAACAATTTCTGGCATTCTTTGCTGCTGCTCTCATGTTGACGGCAGGAGCTGCTCTTCTCACTCTTTTTTATTTCTGCTTCTTATCGTTCAAACCGTCGTCGCCCCACCCATCAATGCATCGGAATGATTTAACGAGCTTATAATGACACTCACTCGAGTGCGAAAGGTGTATTCATTCTAACGCTTCCTCTCAACTGTAAACCAACACCGAGGCGTATCAGTCTCCGCGGGGATTCACGTTACAGCGAAGACCCGCTTTGGTGTCGACTTTGTTCACATTACGACAGGGCTATAGCTCCAGAATCTGGGATTGTGCTTGTTGATTATGCGATGAGCACAGTGATTGTCTTCATGAGGTGCCGAAGAAATTTGGGAAATGGAGGTATCGGGAGCACATGCAAAGTATGATCAAATACCGGCGGCGACGGCCCGGTGACTGCAACAGTCCTCGGATGATAAATCGTGTGCGATGACTTCGGCTCCTTTCGAAATGCTGTACGCAGGCACAGGACTCCAAGCCATTCTGCTCCCTTTTGCTTGTTTCCAGCCATTGGATCCCTGTGTTGCATCAGCTGCATGTCATAATACTTGGTGGTGGCAGATGGCGAAGGCAACATATTAAATGACCTGCTGATCTTCTCATCCTTGGGTGAGACTCTGGACCGACGACCACAATGAAGGGAGCGGTGGCGATTGCTGGCTCAACCAGCCCGCAGGATTCTCCACCCTTTCCGCATCCTGGTGGCATCCCGTCTTCACACTGCGCTTGATCAACCTGGGGAAAGTCGCCGTCGGCATCCAGGTCTGGAGGTCAATCATGAGCAAGGCACCGCAACCGTTTCGCCTTGGAGCCTCTGGTAGGCAGCAGCACCAGAAATGCAGTGAAGGTAATGACGACCATATTTGAGTGCCAATCTTCATTCCCTCCGTGCCTTCATGATCATGCATCTCCCCCCTACCCAGACTGGCGAGAACAGCACAAGTTTCTTGGCTTGGGTGCTGAACGCACAGGTGGTAAATATCAAGCTGAGGCTCCGCAGGATATTCGGGGGAGGGAGAAAATGTGAGGTATCTCGATTAAGGTGAAGAGATTATGAACCACCTGGCCGTCGCCTGTCTCCACCCTGGTTCGTTGGCTTTGAGATCTCGCAATGTAAATATGCCAAAGGACAACGTGTCCTGGCAATGTGGTCAAAGGAAGATAGCAATTCCCAACAAATCGGGTCCCGTTGCGCGGAGGGCATATGGTAATGCGAGTACAGGACCGCCCTTCTCAAGATCTCACCACTCAAGTAGTCAACTACAGTTCGCGTGGCTACGCAGGCATCGATGCGCAACGTATTGCCACTGTGGCAGGCTCAAATCATGTTCAACGCTACTTGGTTAATTATGCTTCACTCTTTCACAAAAGAGATTACAATAGATTGCATATTGGTAAAGCCTCCTAATGCCCACCTGATGGATGAGAAGCCGGAATGAACTTAATCAAGCTCGTCCAAGTATCATCGTCCTTTCAAATATAATTCCAACTACGCTCTTCCATCTCGCGAATGTCCCTTTTCCTGCCATGACAACTCATCAGCCAAGATATGTCAAGGTGAAAAGAACAAATACCGTCTTGTCCCCATCGTTATCCCCCCAATGAGGTAGCTAATGATGCTTAGTCAGGTGTCGTTCAAAGAAGCAAAACAGGGACATTACGATTGTACGCGTTTCGGTTTTCCATGATTAGGATCATGATGCTTGTCGTCGTGATCATTGGTCTTCCTCTCACTCTTGATCATTTTCGCCGCTGCACTGTCCGATTTCGTTGCTACTTTTCCCACACTTTCTATTGGTATACTTTTTGCTGCGCTCCCACCAGCCCTGCCTATTTCACTTAAGGCAGTCACAAAACCAAACTGCCTGGATTGCAGTGCATTGATATCGCGTAATGTTCTGATTTGAAATGATTCAAATACTATAGCTAAACGGAAGAGCATAACACGATTGCAACTCACTCGACTGGAACGGGCATGCTAATGACGGGAGCAAGTAGGAGAGCAACTGTGGCGATAGACGTGACAATGTTGATTTGAACCATTATTGGCTTGGGGGAAGAATAATGGAGAACGATGATAAGTAGCAGTTGTTGGGAATTGAAGACAGCGTTAGTGGTTTCTCAAGTGACCAGCACGTTGAGGGGTAGTGCACAGCGCTGCAGGTTTGGAAGGAATTGCCTGGTATTTATATATTCCAACTCAATGATTACCGCCGTGAAGACCGAGGGTCACTGCGGAATCATGACCGTGCCTTCCACTTCATCACTGATCGCCTTGTCCAGCAATTACAAATGTAACTAGCTCGGATCCTGAGGTCATGTTACATCAGAGCATGGAACCACAGAAGATTGGTTTGGGCGGCGTAGTCGGCCAGATCAATCAGCCACGCGCATCAATGTGGCTGATCGGGTACGTTCTTGGCACCATCATATCTACTACTTTTTCCTGGTACTCTTCCACCCAAACACTTCTTAGGTTTGTATTCTTTGCTTCTGTTGCCGCTCTTTCTGTTTCCGCTTCCTGTGGCTCGAACTGGCGAAGGACAAATACGATAAGAAAAAGGTTGGCCGGGAATATAAAAGACGCTGGTACAGGATGTTCTTCTCATCTGTAACCTATCGGGTTATCAGTATCCGCGGAGCGTTCCTTGGTATTGACAGGGTTATAGGTCCCAGAATCCATTTTGGGACGGGATTTCTTCATTCTGCGATCCGCCGACATGCACCAGTTTGTCTTCAGGGACTGCCCATGAACTCGGGAAATGGAGAATTGCGAGTAAGTTCAAGGTACGACAGAAAAAGGAGAAAGAGAACTTGAAGTACATCACTGGCGACGGCGAACAAGTTAAAGCTTGACTTGGCGCTTTTCGAAATTGCTGGCTCGGTGTTCAAGTTACTGTCTTTATCTTTGTCCAGCCGACGGATCACTGCCTCGTTGTTTGACATACCATAATGCAACGGAGAAATCTAACGTGCTTTCAACGCACCGGGAAGGCCTGACACCTTGCCCCTTGAATCGTATGTGCGGTTCGGATGTTATCCATTACATGACAATCGCGTTCATTAGTACATCATGCTCAGCTAGGACGTACAGACGTGGCAGCCATGCCATAGCACAAATTACAACCGCAGCACCCCTTCTCTACGTTGTAATTGGAATATCAGTTAACACCCAACGGCTACCGATTGGATGAGGAGCCGCATCTAATTTAATCAAGCTCATCCATGTATCCTCGTGAGTTCAAATCATGATGATCCCAATCGCGCTCTTCCATGTCGAGAATGTTTCTTTTCCTGCCACGACAACTCATCAGCCGAGGCATGTCAAAGTGAAAAGAACAATAACCGTCTTGTCGCCATCGATATCCCTGCCATGAGGTAGCTAATGATACCTAGTGAGCTGTTGTTCAACGAAGCAAAACAGGCACATTACTGTTGTTGCGGTTTTTTGTCATTGTGCTTATGTTTGTCATGATCACTAATCTTTTTCTCAGCTTTAGTCATTTTCAATGCTGGACGCCCCGATTTTCCTGTTACTTTTCCAACTGCTTTTGGTATAGCTTTTGCTACACCTCCAATAGCGCCTTTAGCACTGTTGAATAAACTAAACAAGGCGCCCAAGCCGAACTGCCTGGATTGTAGTACGTTTATATCGCGTTCATTGGCATCCAATATTCTAATTTGGAATGATTCAAATGCTATAGCTAAATGGATGAACATAACACGATTGCGACTTACTCAGTCGGAAGGGGCATGCTAGTAACGGGAGCAACCAGGAGAGCAACCACGGCGATAGACGTTACAATGGCGATTTGAACCATTATCAACTCGACGGAAGAATAGTTCGAATAGAGAACAGCAAGAAGTAACAGTTGTTTGGAGTTGAAGATGGCGTTCGTTTCTCAAGTGACCAGCACGTTGAGGGGTAGTGCACAGCGCTGCAGTTTCAAGAGGAATCCCTCGGTACTTATGCATTCCAGCTCAACGATTCCCGCGATGAAGATGAGATATTCCCAGATATGTGGGATAGTAGGTGTCAATAGGCTGTACGCGGCATGCCCTGTGCTTCAGGCTTCTCACCGTATTTTTGTCCAGCTATTTACGAAAGTGCCTTTCGTATATAGATTAAACTCTGAAACACCTGCAGACGGCTCTGTTCTACTCGTTTCAAGGTAATCCTCAGTGCTGTGACCCCCACCAGTGCTAATAAAATGGTTTCAGCGGCTGGTTGTGCAGCATGTTGTAAGCCCATCAGAACTGAAAACGGTTTAATCACTGCCACAATCCAAATAGTCATTGGACCTATTCGCTCGGTGCGAGATGTTCGTATCCGTCACCCAACATTCAGTTGCAGTGCTATTCACTGTGACTTATATTGATAACTGTTTTTAAAGTCTTTTGACAAATAACGTCCAATGTTGCGCATACTACCCGAGTCAAAGTGGTAGGTGAAAATTACTGCTAGGGTTGTCGTTGACGTTGCAGCTTACCAGCACCGCCGATTGTGATACTTTGGAATCGCATGCCAGCTTATAAATATCTGCTACTCTGCTACGTTCCTGTCCTCAGTTCGATCCTGCAATGATCCGTCATACCAGTTGGCTAGTTGTCCAAAAAAAAAAAAATGCCACTCCGTGTATCATTCGGCATCAATGCGATGTCGTATGATCATCCTCAACACCCATTGTTGATGATACAATTGTTGCAGATCGGGAAGACCCAATATCGAACTGCTGGGACACGAAACGACAATTTAATCAAGTTCATCCAAGTATCCTCGTCCGTCCAAGTTGTGATAATCCAAACCACGCTCTTCCATGCCGAGATTATCGCTTGAAGCAATCACACCTCATCAACCGACCTTTCAAAAGGGAAAATGAACCATACCGTCTGTTAAGGTGACCACCTAATCGTGCCAACAAGTCGCTGCTGATGCCTTAGCAGTTGATCCATCAAGTAAAGTTTAAGACGTTACCGTCTATGCTGTTGGTTATTGTTATTGTCGTTGTTCGAATCGTCGTGGTGGTGGTGGTGGTGGTGGTGGTCATGTTCGTGGTGTTTAACTGCATGTTTACCTCCTTTCTTGAACAATCCTCCGATTTTTCCAACTAATTTTCCAAATAATTTTCCCAAGAATCCAAATGCGCCCCTGGGTCGTAGGTCATTGATATCACGTTCATTGATATTGAAAGCTCTAATTAATTTATTGAGATTATTAAACAGAAGAGCATCGACACAACTCACTCGACCGGGACAGGTGTGCTAGTGGCAAAACTAACCAAGAAAGCCACTATGGCGATAGATGTGAGAGTGCTGAATTGGACCATGGTCGTCGGAGGATGAATGGAGAGTGATAAAGGGTAAGTGTCGCTCAAAGATCGGAGGTCAAGTTTCTCAAGTGACCAGCACGTTGAAGAGGATGGTGCGCTGCGCTACTGTCCCGAGAAAGCATCACATCATAATTATATGTTTTTGATTGACAACCAATGATGCCATCACAGTTTCACTTTTGCTGTGATGGCAAGACCCACGAAGACCTTAGCTCTCCCTAAGCATTTTTCAGTTTCAAATGTCCGGATCATCGGTCTATACTGATCCACTCAAATAGAATACTACTCGCGCTTTTAATACGATGTTGCTGTAGTTAGAAGCGAGTGCAATATGTTGGTCCGGAATCTGCTTGGGCAGTCGCCATAAACAGCCACTGCATCATTCAGTAGGGAGAGGCTTCGTGCGTCGCGGCCATTGTGTCTTCGTTTTGATCCCAATGCAGGACTGTACCATTCTTGAAGCAGCAAGCTTACACCCGACAGCGCATACGATCAGTTCCGGTCAGTGGGTAAAATCGAGTCCGTGGCGCTCCCAACCCGAGGCTCCCTTCGTAAACGACCTTCGCGCCTTACATTGAGCCGTCGGATAGTGTTTATGACCATGGCAACAGCGAGCACTGCCGCGACATTTCAATGCTAACGATTCAAAAATATCACATTGTCAACGCAAGGATAGCATTCTGATATCGCCTCACGGACGGGACAAACCTAGTGTTTCGTGCCATATGACGTATAGTATGCACTGCCAGACCAATAACTGTGTAAAGGTAAATCAGGTCAGTCATGCCCGCGATCCCCGATATAATTTGAAATTTTACTGTTCGAAGCAATCCAGCCTGCTTATTACTGCATCTATCAGTGCATATGACCAACCAAATCCCTATTAGTAATTGTTAATCAAGAAGATACGTATTTCCGCGACGCGTGATGTATACACGGTTTCAAAATCGCGGCGCTCATCGTTGATAGCGTGGGGCGTCAATTGCACATCTGTACGTCTGGAAAGAAAGGCCCAACAGGTAACTACTGGACGAGAAACCTACAATTTAATCAGGCTCGTCCAGATATCCTCTCGTGCGTCCGAATTTTGATAGTCCCGACCGCGCTAGAGTATCGCTCCGGTAATCACACACACAGCCCATCAGCCAACGTATTTCAGGAAGGAAAAGGACGGTACCGTCGGTTCAGATTACCACCTAATCGTGCCCACAAGCCGCGGAAGTGGTCAAAGTAGATCGTTCAAGTACGCGACCGTTGAGTTGTGGCAACTGCTGCCTGGCCAACTCCACCCAATTGCTTCGTCGCGTATTCTAAACGGAACACAGTGGCAATGGACGTAACTCACTTGAGTGGGGCGGTGTACCAATGACGAACCCACCGTGAAATAGCCACTATAGTGAATTGACCGTAAGCATAAATGGGGAGTGATAAAAGAATAATAGCCATCAAGTTGAAAAGTGCAGACGACGCAGTTTCTCAATTAACCGGCACGCTGCGCGCTACTGTCTGGCGTAGCGTCGCTTGAATTTGTAGTCTCCGAGTCGGTGACGATCAAATGGCAATATCGAATTGATGCAATTAACCCACTCACTGTCATGTGACCTCGATTGGGTTATCTGTGACTCTTTTGTGATTAGATTAGAGTCATAGATGCAGTGGCGAAGTGATCGACATCCATCATGATAGTATTTTTAGACCTGCATGGCAGTTCGGTTATCATTCGCTGTACAGACTTGGAGCTTGTGTTCATTTTTGAGGACAGCATCACTCTCTGTCGTGCTTTGAGCTTAGCCACGTCTGGTGTCGGTGATCTTGGGTTGTACGCCGCAAAGCTTTCGCAAAACCGGTGTGTACACAGATCGACGCTCATTGATCATTGCTGATAGTACAATTAGAACAAAAATCGTACGTCTGTAAAGGAAGACCAGACAGTAACCGCTGGACCGAGGAACCAACAATTCAATCAAGCTCGTCGAAATATCCTCGCGCATCCAAATAATGATCATCCCAATCGCGCTCTTCCATGTCAAGAATATCACTGGGGGCAGCTCATCAGCTAACATATAGAGGAGGTAAAGCAAGAGCGGTACCGTTCATACAGTCGCTTCTGCCACTGGTACTGCGGCTGCTGCTGCCCTGGTTGTGTTTGCGGCATTGGCATTTGTATTTGGTCGAACGCCTGGCTTGCAAGGTGGTGGCGCAGGTCTGAGCCGTGTGATCCGCCTGGCACTCGACCCGTACTATCAGGGTGTACACCGAAAAACCCAGGGTTTCTCTCGGCACGGTATCCCCCAGACTGGCTTCCGGAATGCTTGCCAGCACCGAATCCGAATCTCCACGGTTTGCGACCACCGCCTGAGTGGCCACCAGGTCCACCCGAGTGTCCTCCGAAATGTTTCCTCACACCTTCCATTAATCTCCCGGAATGCTTATTTAGGAGCCTTCCGACACTCAAAGCGCCGCTGAAGCGGCCGCCAGGGCCTCTGGCTTGTAGCTCGTTGATATCACGTTCATAGATATCAGAAGTTCTAATGAATCATATAACTATGATTAAATGAAGATAGAACATGGACGCAACTTACGTGACAGGGACGGGTGAGCCACTGACAGAAGCAGCCAGAAGAGCAAGTATAGCGAAAGATGTGGCAGTGTTAAATTGGACCATGTTGGCTGGATGGATAAATGGAAGGTTATTGAAAGTAACAGTCGTTTAGATGTTGAAGACGATAGGGTTTCTCAAGTGACCAGCACGTTGAGGAAGAGGAGTGCGCAGCGCTACCGTGGTAGAAAGTCATAGCAGGCATTTATAGGCTGGACGGCCATAACAGCCAAATGGAAATATCACGCCACACCATCACCGCCCATGTCAAGCATGTCGATCGATTTCGTTCAGGTTAGTACCCTTGCGTGTCGATTGTCCGAGAGTAGCTGGTAATCTGAGCACTCTGTGAGATTCGACTACCTTGCGAGTGTATATCACCGCTGTATGTAGACATGGTTGGACCGTACATGCATTATTGTCTGGAGCTGGCAATGGCGATCGGTGATTGATCGGCATCTTGGCCTTTGTCGTTATTGAACCTTGTTTGTAACATTGCTGTGTTGTCGCCGATCCATGCGGGGCTGTTCTGCACCCTCGAAACGACGGCAGACTCCAACGAACACGCGCATCAGTTACCTTGTCAACATTTGAGATTACCTTTAAGAATCCTGCACTGTTTAAGATCATTCACCAGCACTGCAGAACACCTTCACATAAGCATCAACCCTTTTTCGGTGGATTGGTAACTATGTGCTTCTTAGACCAGGGGTCAGTTGACATGTCACCAGTCCGATTTTTCCAGCGGCGGCCGTTCACGTTTTTCATCTCCCTGGTTTCCCAGTGAAAATATACTGTTCTGAAAGTGAGGTGCGTTTTTTTTGGTTCATATGTCCATTTCTGTGATATGAAATGTATCAAGTCTGCCTCACACTTATCTTACCATAATCCGGGGTCTACTACAGATTCGGAGGCAACCGTGGTAGAACCGTCCAGGATTTTCATCCACCCAGCACCTTGATACAGGCCGATCTATGAGATCGCAATTATGGAGATCGATTTTTCCATCTTGGACAGCGTCCTATCTACCTACAGGTAACGCGAATGATTTATCCAGTTGGCGAGGATAGACGAGCAGGTTTCTTGAATTCCGAGCAATAGCGAGATGACATTAGTGCAAGTTCCGCTTCGTGGTTCAAATGCGTCGCCATCGTTCCAGGAACTTATGTTAGACCGAGCGCTTAGTTTCCGTCGATCGAGTGATAGTTAAATTGAAATGCGAACTCGCGAACGCTCAGTTATGCGTTGAGGTTCAAGCTAGCAAAAATCATTAATCTAGCATCTCAATCCCCTAATCCATGCATATGCCTTTTTGTGCTTATGTTTTACAACGCGGATGTGTACATTGTTACAGTCAATTGCTCGCGGCGCGGTGAAACGTGAATTGCATGTCGGTAAAGTAAATGCCCAATGAGTAACCGTTGGGCCGAGGAACCAACAATTCAATCAAGCTCGTCGAAATATCCTCGTGCGTCCAAATCGTCATAACCCCAATCGCGTTCTTCAATATCACTTTGAGGAAATCAGATTAGCCGGTATATTTCAAGAAGGAAAAGTGCACAATACCGTCTGTTTAGGTTAAGACCTGATTGTGCCGATAAGTCACTGGGGATGGCTAAGCGGCTTAGTTCAGAGAAGTAGAGGGCAGAGGTTACCGTCTATTTCGTGGCTGCTGCTGCTGTTGCTGTGGTTGGGGAATGTAGCCCGACGCGTTGTTAATATGCTTTACAGCATGTCCAGCTTTGCTCTTCCTTAAGCGCCCTAAGAACCTGAAAGCCGTGGTCAAGCCTTTAATGAGTACTTCTGCGCCTCTAGGTCGTAGCTCGTTGATATCACGTTCATTGACATCTAAGTGTCTGATTGCGAGAGCGAGTCAATATGGTGTGATTAAATGGATAGGCATAACATGAATGCAACTCACTTTACAGGGACAGGTGTGCTACTGACGGAAGCGACCAAGAGAGCAAGTATGGTAAACGATTTGGCAAAGTGAAATTGGACCATGGTCGGCTCGATGAATAGATGGAGAGTGATGAAGAGTTTTGGACGTCGAAGGCAAGATGGTCTCTCAAGTGACCAGCACGTTGAGGGGTGCACTGCGCTACCGTTATGGAAGCCCCTGCTGGAATTTATATACATCACAGTTAACTTAACAACCAAATGGAGATGTCATGCCATCAGTGCCGCCCATGTCGATAAACTTCATCTCCGCTGACATGATGTGCGGTACATACACTCGCGTGTCGACTGACCAAGAGGGGCGGTGATCGTTGTCCTGTGCCTGAGCACTGGACACAATCGCAATGGGTAGTTAGGCCGGCCGCCAAATTGACCTCGAAGGGTTCCTACTTCTCATTCTCGTCATAGTCACTAAGTGTTCTTCGCCACTGGATCACCGTCATATCGTCAGTTCACTTCTGCATCGAACGGCAATCGACTTTTGCGCGAGTATGCGCCGCTCAATAGTTCGAGGGTTGATAGTCATCCCGTGGAAAAAGATAATCTTCTCCCTGATTTCGTAGCGGAAGTACCCTGCTCTGAATACACATGCGGGCGCTTCTGTGAGGATGAAGTGTATTGACAAGTACTGAATCTGCTTTATTGCGAGCGACGTGAGCTGTACCGCCCCAAAGTCACAAAAATCAAAGTCTGTCCCGCAGCCACTGTAGTACAGCAGGAGTTCCACCTTCCTTCCATACCTTACGATCAGGTTCGAGAAATCTACAGAAAGGGGGGAAAAAAAAACCATCAATCAGTACAAGTTATTAGAACCAGTCACACTTACGCATTGCCCTCGACCAAGAACGATTTCAACGGTAACACCCCCAACTCGGGAGGCAACTCCCAAATGTCATTATAGCCTACATCCAACTCTTCGAGAGTCCAACCAGCAGAAACGTCACTAGAAACCGCAATTGCTTTGAACCCATCCAAATCTTTCAGTCGATTCCCGCGCAGGCGGAAGCGCCTCAACCCTTTCCTCCCATCCGAGGCGAACACCAGCCGACGAAGCATCCGTTCCGAGCACGAAGAATACAGCCCGTTCTCTGACAAGTCCAGGGTCTGCAAATTCGGAAACATTCTGATGATCAGCGGTAGTATCTCCTGCTGTCCCCTCGGAAGCCGTTCAGGATCTTCATCCAGCTTGCATCTAGAGACGGGGGACCGATCCATGAGACCACAATTGTGCAGATCGAGTTCTTCCAGCTTGGGTAGCAGGTTATCTAGTGCAGCCCCTGCGGGCAGCGCGAACGATTTATCCAATCGGCGGTTGGCGAGGATAAGCGAACGGAGCGAGTGAGCGTAGGGTTGCGCGACGATCACATACAAAGGGAGCGCGGGCGTCGGATTGGAACACATGTCTGCTGCGGATGTACGTGCATGAGGAGCTTTCGGAGGAGGTAATGTTAATGTTTGAGTTTCTCCCGAGTAATAGCGGGAGGTCATTAGAGCTTGATGTTCCGCTTCAAGGTTCGAATACGTCGTTAGCGTTCTCGGCTGCTCAAGCTTTTGACAAGTGCGTACCTATCTCGGACCGAGAGATATTCTGTCACGCCCAATTTCAGTTCACAGTGACGATGTACCAGTAAATTGAGACGTGGAGTCGTGCTCACCAATCGTGCGTTGAAATCATACAAGAACATGATTCCCTGAGCCACTTTTGAAACACTGTCGTCAGTACTTGGCTCACTATGCTATTCACGATGGATTAGAGTCAAAGTACAAACGAACGACATTCAGAAAAGTTACGAATATATTTGTGTGTGATTATAACGTTCTGTTAGCCACTGGATAATATCCACTCGATCGGAACATCATAAATTCTACAAGGGTGATTTGGTCATGTGCACAGGGGTATAACACGCCTCACTCAATCCTACTTCGTAACCAGCTCAACAACCCCTTCGTCCCCTCCCTCTCCCACACCCGGCGCTGAGGGACACGGAACCTATCGTTGACAAATCAACAACACCTCAAAGCCACCAAATCAGAACAACTTACACGTTACCCTCCACCAAAAACACATCCAACGGCATCAACCCAAGCACGGGCGGCAGCTTTTCAATACTGTTGTCCCTGATATCCAACTCGTCAAGCTTCCACCCGGGCACTTCTCGGAAACCCTTGAACATGGACGCAACACCCTGCAACCCATCGAGGTTCTTGATCCCATTGCCACCGATACGCAAGTGCTTCAAGCCTCGCCTCCCTCCCCGGGCTAGGATCAACGCTGACAGCGTCTCCGTGTCTTGCAAAGCCCCATTCAACGCGTTGTACGACAGATTGAGAGTCTGCAAGTTATGGAACAGCTTGGTTATCAAGGGGATAATAGGCTCGTTCGTGCGCGAACCAGAACCGCGCGAGACCGCAATCGCATCTGGCAGATAGCAATTCTCCAGATCGAGCTCTTCCAGGTTGGGCAACAGGTTGTCCTCCACGGGACCACCCGGAAGCGCGAAACAACGGTCCAGGCGGCGATTGACGAGGACGAGCGTCCGCAGTGAATTGGCAAATGGCTGTGTGATGATGACTGAGAGCGGTAAAGTTGGAATCGGAACGGCAATATCAGTCGTTGCACTCGGGGATACGAGAGGCGTTGTCGCTAAAGAGAAAGCGCGGCCGTGCCCGACCGCCTTGGATGCGGGTTTGCAGGGAGGTAGAGTCAGGGTAAGCGTCGGCTCTGAATAGTACTTTGAACTAGACAGAGAAAACGTCGAGTGGTTCTGACCTGGCGTGGGCGATGGAGAGGAGGCAGCGGACGTGGTGGAGCCGCTGGACGGTTTCTTTCCATGTCCAAGCACCTTCTGTTCTTCGGCCGCGGCTACTGCTCGTGCTCGCCGTTTGCCGCCTTCCGTCAACAATCCTTTCTCCGCCTCTATCTCCCAAGACTCTTTCACTACTTCCTTCTTCACGATCTCCCTGGGCGAAGAGGTAGGGGCAGAAGGTTGAGATGGCTTCGGCGTTATCGTCTCCAGCCGGGGATCCGCATCTCTAGCTCTGTGTAATCGGTATTTCGCCTGGTTCTCGATCTCGATTTCCCAAGCTTCTTTGAGCATTTTCTTCCCCGTGATGACACGGCAAACCCCAACGGGGGGTTCTTCAGTTGCATAGTTATAATCTAGAGTTCGCTTCATTTCTTTAAAAGCTACCTTGACGGCATCAACGGTTACTTTTGTTTCTGCTAGATCGAATAATCGGAGGTTTGGAAAGATAATTGAAGAGGAAAGAGATGCGGGGAAAGCTTCATCGTTGATACCCGCATTTTCCATGTGCAAATGGGTTAGCTTGGATAATCTTCCCAAAGCCTTGACAAATTCTCGACAAGCAGCATTGTCACCGTCGCCGTCAAGAGGATTAGATGACAGGTCAAACTTGGTAAGAGAAGCTGGGATCCGCAGGTGAATTGCACTAGCATTTATCTGATTATGAGACACATCGAGGGTGTGGAGCCGAGGGAGAGGTGAAGACGCTCTTTCAACAGTGACTGAAAAAAAGTTCGTGCTGACGCGCCGTACTGTAGACCCGTTCCCCATGAAGAAAGAATTGAACGGCAGAGCAGTCAGTCTATTGTGCGAGACGTTGATATGCATTAATTCGGGTAACGAGAACAAGCTATCCGGGAGAGAAGTTAATTCATTTTGGGAGAGATCAAGATTTGTAAGCGACATGAGGTCGCCCAATGATTCTGGTACAGAAATTATTTTGTTCTGATGTAACTGCCGAAAATTCAGGGAAGTAACGCAAAGACCACGACTCATACGCACGTCAATTGTTTTGAGAGACCCAAATAGCGAAACTTCGGCTTGGATCTCGACAATTTCGTTGTTCCAAGCCTTAAGTACTTGCAAGTCTTGGGCTTCATACCACGTAACGTTGTTGCTGCGCCTTGCACCTGCTCGAAGTTCCATAGACGAGGGCGGTGGCAGGGGTGGCTCATTTAGCACCGACTTGAGAGGCTCTGGAGTAACCCCAAGATGCATCTCAAACAAGGCGGAGGGCAAACACGGTAAAGAGCGGGTCGCAATATTGATTGAGCCTAATCAGCAAGCGAACCTTTATTGCTGAGTCTAGTACGACATTGCAGGAATGTTGGATCGCTTACCTGTGCTTCTAGCACGCTCAATTGTCTCCCTTAGCGAGAGCCGCCCAATGCTGTCCTCGTCCTGCGTTGGCGTGTCGGGTGTCGCGACAGGTTCATCGTCCAAGCCACCGCCAAATGTGCTCAACGGGCTGCTGGATTTGCTCTGCAATTTCTTTGCCTCTGCTCTTTTAAGCGCGATCGCTTCCTTGATACTCAGAGCGGGAGCAGAGTTCTCCGTTTCCGAGGGTTTATTGTGGGGAACCGCCGCCCTAGGCTTTGCCGGGGACCGTGGCACAGGAGCCTTGGTCGTCTTTGCCGGGGTACCAGGGATACGCGACTTCGAGGGCGTCGTCGGCGAGCGCACAGACGGTCGGGATGTCGGAGGCATTTGAACAGACTGAAGCCTTCAATCCTCGTGTTTGCGCAAAGGCTCTTTGTTTGGCAACCCCAACCGGGATAAACAATCCACTCACAGATGCCAACGAGCGCGGTCATCTTGGACCTTTTCGTACTCGCCGTAGCGTGGATTCATGTTCTTCTGGCACCGTATACAAAAGTAGAGGAGAGCTTCAATCTCCACGCAACCCACGATGTGCTCATGTACGGTCTGCGGCCAAGCGTTCTGCCCAAGTATGATCATTTCACATTTCCCGGGGCTATTCCACGTACTTTCGTGGGCAGTGTTCTGCTTGCCTGGATATCGGCTCCCTTAATAATACTGTGGAACACGCTAGGTCTTGTGTCCACGAAATTTGACCTGCAAGTCATCGGTATGTGTGCTTCCACTACTGCGACGTCAACAACCCACCTTAGTCCAGTCAGACTCACGCTAGCATCCCTCAATGTTGGTGGTCTGTGTTACCTCAGACGTGCAGTCTCCAGGAGATTCAGCTTCCAAGCAAGCGTTTTCTTCGTGTTATTGACATGTGCACAATTTCATCTGCCCTTCTGGATGGGCAGGACGGTGCCGAATATGTTTGCTCTGCTGCCCGGTTAGCCTTCATGCTAGATCTTGACGGTTTTTTCAAGACAACCTGACAACTTTGTACAGTCAATATCGCGACATCATGGCTTATTGGTCACAGCCCTGTCTCAAAAAGACAAGAAAAGCAAGCATACAAGGCAGCCATCGCGTTGTTAACATTTACCGTTGTGGTTTTCAGAGCAGAGATCGCATTGTTGCTTGCTCCGCTAGTGTTGCAAGCTCTGTTGACGCGCAAACTGTCCTTGTTGGAAGTCATCAAAGTTGGCCTGTATTCAGGGTTTACCTCCATAGGTAGGTCTTTCTACCGCAATCCACCTCCTCTTACGCAGTTTGCAGCGATGACGGTCGGTGTTGATTCTTACTTTTGGAACGCGTTTCCACTGTGGCCCGAGTTTCAAGGCATATACTATAATGTCTATCAAGGCAAAAGCGCCGATTGGGGCGTAAGTTTTACTGTTGCACTTCATAGAACTGTTTTCACCATTCAATAAAAGGTCTCTCCCCCGTTTACCTACGTGAAAAGTTACCTACCGAAGCTGTTACTGGGTTCTCTACCCCTGTCACTCGTCGGAGCCGTGGTTGATTCCCGCATCCCATCCCTTCTGTTCCCAAGCGTCTCGTTCATCGCCCTCATCAGTTGCCTTGGTCACAAAGAATGGCGTTTCATAATTTACATTGTTCCCATTTTCAACGTAGCTGCCGCTCGTGGCGCTTCATATTTGTTTGTGAACGACTATTCTCCAACGGCAAGTATGACTGACATGCTTCTAGGTGCACGCGCAAACCTATCATTCTTCGTCGAATGTTCATCTTGATCACAACGGTTATCATCACTGTTAATGTATTATTAACAATAATGTTTACCATATCTTCCCTGTGGAATTACCCAGGCGGTGAAGCCATGACCGTGTTCCATCAGAAATATCCCCCTTTGCACGAATGTACGGGATTTTCGATTTCAATGAGGACCTTAACTGACGTCTCTTGCGTCGCTTACAGCTGTACCACGCGTCCACATCTCCAACCTTGCCGCTCAAACCGGTGCTTCACTATTCCTACATCTCAACTCACCTCCCTACCCATCATATCTTCTGTCGAAACGACCATCACCAGGGCATAGGGCGTGGACGTACAACAAAACGGAACACCTAAGCGATCAGGCCATCGCATCATCTCATCAATTTACTCATCTCATTGTAGAGAACCAGCAAAGTCATGCACTAGGTGAAGTGTTTAGACCAGTAGCCAGCATTTTGGCGTACGACTGGTGGACCATTGAGTGGGATGCATTGTCGAAGGGAAGTGTCTTCAGAATGCCATCAGACATCACAAAGGTGGTGAGAATGGTTAAGACCCCAAAGCTGTGGATTCTAGAGCGCGTAACTAATGGCTAGTAAGTATGTACGCAGTCGGCTTTTACGGACGACTGTAATCAAATGTTTCCGCGTGACTGTTGTCAATTTCTTACCCCTTGCAACACTTTGCGCCATCACCCGTAAATGATGTATCATGCTGGTCTCATGCACCAACCCGCTGATAACATCCCTGCACCCAGAGTACAACAAACATATGACTATAGGTATATCGACGAAGCATCCTAAATTAGCGTTGTGCTTCTAAATAATCTATGAAGACTGATGGAACTTTCCAACAAATTTATGATGTCGGTTGCCGAGGCGGCAACACTGGAACAACAAGCAGATCTAGGCCGAAACGCGGGCATGACGGAGGTCAGCGCACTTGCTTAAGTAGGACGCCTGCTGCAAAGCTAGTTTCCCCAGAGTGCTGGTCACCCTCTCCCTCGATTGCAGGCAGGTCTTTGCAATATTTCGCTCATCCAAAGTCCCATAACTAGTAATTCCCCAAACCTCTCCCGACTCCATCAACGACTGCTATCATGCTATCCTCTGTTCGCGCTCTTACTCTCCTCCTTGTCGTGGCTGGTGCCGCATTGAGGGGCGCATCCTCATCGCTGACGATCTACATCAAGACCGAGATCATTCAAGTTTGCGAATTTGGTCACCCCCATAACCAATATGTTCCTATCCAGTACACCATAACCGTAAGCGACGCCTTCCATTTTCGCCTTTGCTTTGCGGAGGGCTGACGAGAACATAGGAGCCTGAGCGAGAATGGGTCGCTCAGAAATGCATTAAATATTGCGAGGTGACCCCCCAACAGTTGTCACCGCAGCAGGAGGGCTGCTTGAGATCGTGTGTTCGCGAAGGGCATAGATTCGTGCTCAACGAAAAAATCCGGGAGGCGAAAAAGGAAGCAATACTCGTCGCCTACCGAAAAATACAGAAACTTGAGATCATCTCCGTTCAAAATGGTCCTGATGACGTTGAAAGCATTGCGCACGAGCCGGTGAGTAAAAAGTTTATTTGCAATACCTCTTGGATAAGTGACTGACGATGAAGATGCAGAAGATAAAAAGTATGTATATTGCAGAGAAAAGGTGCCAGAACCAGAACCATAGTAATGGGGCTGCTTGCATTGCCGCGGAATACACGCAGAGGAGAAGACAAGTAGAAGAAGAAGCAGAGCGTCAGCTTGAAGCGAGTGAGCAGCCAGGGCCTCAGGCTGCTAGTTAATGGGAACGACTCGGAGTAAATATCACAGAGACCTACTGCCATGTACGGAGAGTAGGACGCTTCCCATATGTCGTGTAATCGCAAACGTATGAGCATGTTCAGTTTTGGAAAGAAAGCATCACTTACCAGCAGTTACAACACTATGGCAACTCGACGCAAAAATGGCGCCAAACCTGAAACCCGCAGCGCCTTGGATTACCTGATTCGCGATATGTCCCCCCCCCTGGGTGTGTTCTGCCAGAACACTTGAACAGGCAAGACAGTAGCCAGTGAGGTATCTACATATAAAAAGGAACCATCTCAAAGTCCTTGCAAGCGCAGTGTCCTTCTTCCCGGTTGAAAGACCGTCTCGGCAGCAGAGGGGTTTTTAACGCCATTCTGCCATTCCTTTTTCGTGGCCGGCATCGGTTCAAAGTGCACCAATTTGGATCTAAGCTGATATTGTTCAAGCCGTGAGTACAGTCAGCTTTGAAAATGCGTTCACAACGGTAGCAAATCCACAATTCATGCGAAATTCAGGAAGTGAAGGAAGAACGCTGACCGCTGCTTCCGTTTACCATCGTTGTGAATCCGTAAGGGAACATCTCTATTAGGATAATCGGATAATCACTTGGAGAAAGATAAGCAAACCTGGCCAATTCTTATCTGGTCTTTCGAGGATACCCAAAAGACGCAAAGGTCAAGAGAGGGGGAGGAGCGAGACGAAGCGGGGAAGAAATATTCTCATTGTTTTAGGGATATTCTAGTGCGAAAGGAGTCGTTGCTTTGTTAGCGGGATTCACTGGTACAATGCTGCTTCTGGCTTTGAAGACAGGTACAAATTAACTGTCAGATTTTGGCGGTCTACTTCCGAAAATTCCTGTGCCAACGCGTACAATATCACTTCCTGCCTTGATTGCTGCATCAAAATCGCTTGACATGCCCATGCTCAGAATCAGTTGATGGTCGTCCGCCCGACCCCATCTGTCCGATTCTGGTGATTGATCAAACTCCTTGGATAACAGCTGTTGGAGGACGTCTCTAGTCTCTTTGAGGCGCTCGAAATCTTCATTCTCTCCGGAATGCGCAGCTTGATGCGACTGGTCTATGGCACCGATGGTCATGAGACCCTCCAAACGCAGGCGCGGACACTCGGCTACGATGTGTTTTGCCAGTTGCGTGAGTTCCGTATCGATATGTGTGTCGTTTATTGGTTTTGAAAGTGGCAGAAGGCCTGATTTGGATTCTTCTCGGGAGGTATTGATTTGGATGAGGACGTGTAGGGGAGTGTTGCGCTCGTTGGGGATGGATTTGTTTAGCAACGTCGCAGCTTTGATGGACGTCAGGGTTTGTATGGCATATAGGTTAGGAAGAGCTAAACTGGCAGTGTCAGTGGGATGGCAGCGGAGTAGCTCGGTGAAACATACAAGCTAACGTCTTTGCTTTGTTTGACTGAAACGTGCCAATGAAGTGCCATCGAATGTCTCGGGGGAGCTGTAAGTCGTCTTGGGATGCTGGGACAAAAAATGGTTGCTTTGGACGTACCGCTTCAGCCTTTTCGACCAACTCTTGGACGTAATTCTCTCCAAAGTCGAGCTGATTCCCAGATTCGAAGCATGCAAGTATATCAGATGCAGGCTTGTACTTTGAGACGGCTACTAGTGTGGGTTGCCGGGATGCAGCGGAGGGGACGGCGGACTGAACGCGCCCTCGGATGTCTGCCAGGCATTCGAGTAACTCGGCTACGCGTTCCGGAGTTGCTCTTGGTATCTCTGTCGCTGTTGACATCTTTTGCGATATCGATACCGTATGGGTATGTCTGCGAGCTAGAGGATACAGATAGTGCAGTCTTCCGCAAAGTTTTTGCATGGTTTCATGAAGAGCTGATGCACCGTATGGGAAGGCCGACTAGCTCAGTTGGTTAGAGCGTCGTGCTAATAACGCGAAGGTCTTGGGTTCGATCCCCACGTTGGCCACAAATTTTTTTCACCTCCGCGCTTGTAGTCTTTCACTTTCTCAATGTAAGCACGGCGTATATACGATTTGTACCGGAACTATGTTGTAGATATCACATATCGCGTCGCGTCACATCAAGGACGCGAGTTGTCACACAAAAACTTTACCTCCAAGGAAATGGCTATCCCTCAAACCCCTACGCGCCGTTCCAAACGGTTCCAGCCTCTTGCGACACCGTCAAAGCAACAAAGGGAAAGTCTTGATTGCTCATGGACAGCGGAACCCGTTTACGTGCGTTCAACCGACGTGGAGCATGACATGTTGCAGGACGAGAGGGAACTACACGATAACGACGAAGAATACGAGACGTTGTTCTTTGAATCATTCAGAATTTCCACAACGGACCGCAAGCCAAGAGGAATGCGTAAAGGACCAAAAGCGGACACCGAACGGGTTTACCGCGTCGGAGACGCCATCCTAATCGAGACCAACACTCTAGACGCGGTGAAGAAGCCACCAAGTATTGCCATCATCGTTTCAATGTGGGATGTTCGAAAAAGGAATCCGGATATAGACCATTTTGACTGTAACAAAATGCGAATTCGGGTGCATTGGTTCTTGCGCCCTTCTGAATTGGCGCGTGTACGTGCAAATCGCGAGCATCTACAGGTGAATTTGAATCAATGAATCCATGGCGAATCACATTGACAATGCACATAGAATGAAATATACTATTCTCTATCATCTACCGAAGTGGTTTTTCCTGAATTAATCATGGACCATTGTTTTGTTACCGGTATATCATCAAGCATGCTGCCCAAAAGAATCACCATCGGCCAGAAGCCCGCGTCATCCAAGAAACAGACGAGAGGCACCAAAAAAAAAGTTGACGGCGAGACTTTCGGCTGTGAACTGGGAGTCGAGGAGAATCGTTTTATTTGTCGCTTCGCGGTCAATTCTATGCGCGGCTTGTTTTATGATCTGGACTGGGATCAACATTATAAACAGGCAATGGATGCCAGTAGCAGTATCACCTCTGAAAATCCCCAGCGGGGCATAGGCTATGAATGGGACGTCACCGCGCAAGCGCCCCAGAACCATGTTTCAAGAAAAAGAGCCCCGCAGGCGCACAGAAAGACAAAGGTGGAGAATCCAGTGTCGGAATCGGAGGGTGGTGGTGGAACTGAAGATGAGTATCGCGCATCGGGGGGGGAAAAGTCTGCGACAGACGAGGATGACGAGCTGCTTCTGGCTGGCGAGGAAGAGGACACCTCCGAAGTAGAGGGCGAGAATTGGCAGGAATTGGATACGGAGCCACGCACGCCTAGCAGGAAACGACGGCGTGTGACTCACACGGCGAGTACTACGACGCCCAGAAAAGCGAGAAAGACAACTGTGCATCCCACACCTCATTCAAGGAGGGCACTGAAAGCTCGCGGGTCGCCACGCAAAGGAAAATTCAAGATGCGCGCGCAACCAGCGCAATACGCGTCTTACGACCTATCGCATCTACCACAGGACCCATGGCTCCGTGCCATGTATGTTCTCCATGTTGGTAGTCGACCAGATGCCCTTCCGTGTAGAGATGAAGAGTTCCAGCGCATTTTGAAATGCGCGGGTGAACTATTGGAAGAAGGGAGCGGTGGGTGTATCTGTAAGTATCAGGATTCATCCTGTCTTTCGTTCTGGTGACATATAATGAACAGACATTTCTGGTGTTCCGGGCACAGGAAAGACGGCCACAGTCCATGCCGTCATTCGAGAGCTGAAGAGGATGGCGGAAGACAACGTGAGGCGATACGAATGAGCTTCACGTGTCCTGCTTACCTCGCACAGGAAACTAATCCTTTTACTTATGTTGAGATCAACGGCTTGAAGATACCTGAGCCATCTGCCGCATACAGCCTACTCTGGGAAGGTGTCTCAGGCCATGATACAGCCAAAGATGGTCGCCTTCACATAACTGCAAAGGATAGTTTAAAGGCCTTAACACAGCATTTCAACGGTGGCGCAAGGGGCCCCGGTGGTCACGCATGGTAAGATAGTAATTCAAAATCAATGCTAGACCTACTTGGCTTAATCCGCTGAAGTATCGTCCTCATGGATGAACTCGACCAACTTGTCACTGCGAAGCAAGATGTCGTGTACAACTTTTTCAACTGGCCAACCCTGGTCGGCAGTAAACTCATTGTCATCGCAGTCGCGAATACTATGGATCTTCCAGAAAGAGTGATGACTGGACGTGTACGGAGCCGTTTGGGTAGGTTAAGCTTTTTTCGACGTTGGAAGAGATGATTCGATTTAGTCGGTCAGGCATGATTCGAATCAACTTCCAGCCATACAACACACAGCAGCTAGAACAAATTGTCAGGTCGCGATTGGTTAGTGCCAAGGAGGGATTAGACAAAGCAAATGAGAAGGACGTTATTGCTCCGGATGGCATCAAGTTTGCCGCTATGAAAGTCAGCAGTATCACGGGAGACGCTAGACGCGTGTTGGATATATGCAGGTCTGTATCCCTTACCACGTTCTGAACATTGGACTAAGATGTACGGACTAGGCGGACGGTTGAGCTGGTTGCTCCTGGCCGTAAGGCTGCGCGCACGGGAGATGTGAGAGAAGTAATTCAGGCGATGCAGAACAGTCCAACGGCTGCCTATCTACGCGACTGTAGCTTCCATGAGCGGTTAATGCTTGCGTCCATGATCAAGTGTATGAAGCGGGAAGGCGTGGATGAGATCAAGTGGAGCGAGGTTTGTGCTCCCAGCTTCCATCTAACATTCTACTACTACTATTATTATTGCTAGGTTCAAAATCAGCACCGAATCTACATGAACGTGCTTCCCTCAGGTACGGATTCTTCTCGGAAACCTACTATAAACGAGTTGGGCATGGTGCTGGATTCGCTCGTTGCAACTCGTGCGATGTTGATCGAACAGACATCCGGGAAGCCAGATGGGGAAAGAAAGGTCCTGTTAAACCTCGAACAATCGGAAGTGGAGCGGGTTTTGAGTGAGATGGGAGGGACGGCATGGAAGAATGTTTTGAGCACATAGAGTTTATGTATTTCATCTGTAGCATTTTAACAGTAAATGCGTGATCAGCCACAGGGACACAGAGACTTACCATTACAGGTTTTTACCCGATTCAGTATATATGACGACGTTACCCGCCTATAAAACCGTGTCGGCCTCGCAGTAAACAAGCTTCCTGACCATGCCGAGCGTCACTACGAACAGCGAGAAAGCTCGCATCCTCATCGTCGGGGCTGGCGCGGCGGGTCTCTCGGCCGCTTACGCGTTCTCGCAGCACCCAGACCGCTATGACGTCCGCGTCTACGAGCGTTCATCTTATGCTGGGGGGATGGCAACTTCCTCTCCCATTGACAGGAGCGCGTACGGGGCTGACTATATCAACGATGGAGTCCAGGGCGCAAGTCCCGTGTTCCACAACACTTTTGCCATCTTTGATAAGCTAGGCTTCTCTGCGGCGGATGTCGACATGCAAGTCAGCTTCGGGCGAGATGAGGGAAATGAGTTTTGGACCAACGTGTTTCCGAGCCGAGTCATTGACAAGTATGTTTAATATCCTTGCGTGTAGTTGCAGTGCTCATATCTGGCAGGTTCAGTAGCGATATCAAGAAATTCGATACGGCGCTCAAGGTTATCAAAACTTTCGAACCGGTTTTCGCCATGATCCCCGTGAGCACCATGTTGAAGATGTTCCGCTTCTCAAAGGTAAGATCTGTTCAGCATCGACCATCGGTTTTTATTTTCTTTCTTGTAGGAATTTGGCGATACCATTGTATATCCCCTTGTGGCGTTGTTCTTTGGAACGGGTAATCAGACTCCGTTTATCTCTTCGGCAATATTGGAGCGAGTCTTCATGGATCCTAATATGCGTTTGGTGCGTGTTTCGAGGCGTATCGCGGAGTCGATTTATCACTTCGTTACAGTTTGAGTATTCTCCGGACACATTCCTTGCCTCCATTCCGAAGATGAAGGCATTTCCGTGCCTATCCGTATTATACGACAAATGGAAGTCATTCGTCGAGGAACAAGGACAAGGCTCCGTTAAAGTTGTTCTCGAACGTGAAGTGATGCGCATCAAGCGTCATTCCCGCTCGGCGGGAGCTATAGAAGTTTGGAGTCGCCCAACCAAGGGTACGAACAATGAACAAGAAATAGAAAGTCCGGGAGAAGAGGAACTTGAAACATTTGATGAAATTGTTCTATGTTGCGATGCGGATGCAGCTTTGACAATCCTCGGTGAAGATGCTGGCTGGTTGGAAAGGCGCGTCTTGGGAAACGTCAAGGTCGGTAGTCCAACTCGTTATGGCATATCTGCTGAATGATCCCCAGTACCTTTGGGACGTCACCGTGACGCATAACGATTTGGAATATATGGAAAAGGTTTCTTAGTTGCTCATTCGGAGGATGATATTGACGATCAAGACAACAGTATTACAGAGTCAGATACGATCCTATACTGCGCTCCGAGAAGAACCAAGACGATCCTGAACGCAAGAAACAATTTGAGTTTGCGCAAAAGAATTTCGCACCCCTCTACTTCATTCGAAGCTATCCCCAGGACAAGAGCAAGGTGGAGATGAGTTTTGACCTCACGTGTTATCAGCCTCAAGTGCGTTTTACGTTTAAGGCGGTTACGCTTGCTGCTGACGATGCTGCACCAGTTTGACGGAGTCTCTCCATTAGGCCCGAGTGCAACCTACGACGTTAACAACAAAGACGAAGGAGAGATTCCTCTTGAACGACATGTATTTCAAACCATTTTTCTGAATAAGGACCCCGAAAGCTCGCAATATTGGTCCAAGGACGAAATTGACGGGGAAAAGGTCAGAGCCGTTCTTCCTGTGCATATATTAGCGCTGAGATAAACGTCGACAGATTATCATGCAGAAATGGTGGAAGCAACAAAGTCACCGTTGGCAACATTACGCCGGAACAGTCCCATGGATGGGTCTCATCAATGGAAAAGTGAGACCCGAACAATTGCATAAATTACTTATTGAGTGAATTATAGAGTCATACATATTTTGCTGGCGCGTGGACCGTTCTCAGTAAGGACATGTCATTGATATTGGGTTGGTCGCTGATACCTGCATAGATATGCATGAGATTGCCGTCGCCTCAGGTTTCGCAGCGGCGTACAGGCTCGGTGCTGCGTGAGTAGCGCGGCTTTGCGCAGTATGATTTGTAACGCATTGTGGCATAGATTTCCCTTTGCTGATAATGCCGATTGTAAACGGTTATTCGCCCTGTGTCTCGCTGCAAACCATATGTCAAGATTGGTGAGTATGAATGATACCAAATTCTGATGCACGTTCGATTTTCATCATCAATAGCGCAAAGAGGATAGGACGGGACTTTTTGCATGAGCATTTAATGATGAATGACGCGAAATGAAATGTTTAGATTTGTTCAGTGATGTTCAAAACAATCAATCCTATTGTAATTTTTTTGCTCAGGCGTGGGTCTCCCTGAGGGCGATTCGGCACAATGGGCCGTTTAATAAGTTCTGCTGTGCCAACCTGCGGGAAGAGTCGGATAACAGGGTAACATTGATGATATCGAGCATGACGTTCTACGTTTAATTTCTCTCTAAAGGCCAGGTCGCCTGTCGGACCGAAATCATCCCAAAGTAGTTGCCCGTTCGGCAGTCCCTCGGTCGAGCATGTCGTTTGTGAACAAAGGCCACCGTTGCGGCCGTGAGAGCAAGACGTAACAGCGTTTGATCTTTTCTTCACTCTCTGCTTATCCCTTCTCAGCAAGAAATGTCGTTCCGATATAATGCCAACCCTGAGTCGCATAATAATATTTCACAAGATTAGGGTTATATAGCAGTTTTGATCGTGCGACGAATGGAAATGGTGTGCGGTTTCATGTTCTATTGGTGGGTGAGTTGCTGCATTGCATTGATAAGAGATCGGAGATGTGTGCACGCGACGTGTGCGCGTGTGTATGGGTAAGTGAGAGAGAGAGAGAGAGAGAGAGAGACGGATCTTTTTGTTGTCAGTTGGAATGACGTGCCGCGGGATGTTGCTTATGAATATGACCGCGTGTGTAAGAGCCGGATCGATAAAGACGGAAGGGGACGCCAACACTTGGATTGTGGTTGATCTAGTTCTCAGGAACCCGTTGAGCAATGAAAAGTGATTGATATGAACGAATGTCCGCCATTGGTATGGGTCCCAGCGGAGATTGCGCTGTGGCGATGGTGTGTGGGTATTGATAATATTATATGAGAAGTCTGAAAAAGGAAGTGAACGAGCAGTCAGGTTGATGCCGAGGACGAGACGGGGGATGCAGTGAGTCGAGTTGGACTGGAGTGGGCTGCTCCGTTGGTCGCTGTTTATGCTAGACAGCGGGTTCTTCTGTCTTGTACGATCGTGGAGATATTAGGCACATAGTTGTTCCGCACCAGTCCAAGTTCGGGACAGCAGTGCGAGCGATGATATACCATACTTATGCGGCATCATAGAGCATGTAAGACACATGAGGATAAAACGCCACTGATCGGATTGAAGATACGATTGACCGTGCGTTCGTTGTGTGCATACGGGCATAAGGGATAACAATTGAATCTTATCTCTCTCTTGCTGACGCATCACACGGAGCAGCCGATTGAATGGATCAAATATTCCTGTGCGAGACCTGTCGAGTTCTCCGCCAGTCGGTGATACGTGACAACACATACCAATGTAAAATCAAAAAAAAAAAAAAAAAAAAAAAAAAAAAGCGGTCATAATCACCGACGGCTCACTCACAATCATATGGATGGTCGGTCATCGTCGGCGTGCAGGGGAGTGAAAACCGCGCAGAATGGGTGAAGTTTTGATTCAGTTTTGATACCATTGCTCCTCGGAGCACCTGGATTCTCCTGTTAGTCAAGGTGTCGGTAAAAGAATGAATAAAGTGCTTGCAACATATAAAGCACGTTTTTGTCAATCTCTCAATCGTTTATAGCAAGTCCGGCGTGCGCTCTCGGCAAAGATCGAACAGGACAGGGCTGCGAGGGCTGTGTTTGAGTGCATGACATGAGAATGAGGGCAATAGATTGGTGTCGTTTCCCGATAAGCAATTTGTATCCACTTTGGGTTTGAGGGGTGTTACAGTCATGGCCTGGCCAGGACTCATTGGCATCTCTCCAACACGGCATCTGCGCAGCACGGTGGAACTTGCTCCCCGTGAGAGAAAGAGCTTACTATTAGACCATGGTTTTACGTTATTCAACGAGGAACCAATGCAGGTCGTATTTGCAACGCCTGGAATGAACAAGGTCCAGGTTTAGAAGCATTCGCCGGGTCATTCAAGTTGCGTGCAACCTTTCTCGAATATGTTGTGCGGTCCCGTCCCCTGTTACATTTCTAGAAACGTTCACTTCTGCTTGTGCGCATGGTCTTTCTGCTCTTTGATTCCTGGCAATCATTCCGGCAATCATCGGCGAGGTGGAAACGCAACTGCACAAAATGGATGGGCATTTGGTTCGGTTTGACAGTTATCGAGGCTTCCTCCGAGGAGAGAGGGAAAGTGCCTAGGCTGTCCAGTCGATATTGAGATCAATAGTAAGGGGTACTAGTTTCCATTAGCTCCGTTATGGCAAGTCCAAGGACGAGCTAAACGTGAATAGGACAGCTGTGCGGAAACTCACCAAGAGCGTTAGATTACCCATTCTAGGATTGCGGAGATGTTAACATGTTGGATTCATTTATGAGAGTCTAATAGGGCATCCTTGTCGGACCGCGGCCGATTGGGGCGGAAGGATATAGGAATGCACAGATGCGTGTTGCCATCGTATGCGCGTCACTAGCCGGCTCGACCTAGTCTCCTAAAGAAGACCTGACAGCAGATGACAATCAATCTGTTAATGTAAGGCTCAACCTCTAAACCAACCTCAACAACACCGGTCAAAATTGATGTCAATTGTTGGGTTGGTTTTTCAAAATGACGAATTGTATGGGCCAATTACTATGCGGCTCCTTCAGAAGTGGCACGGGGCGAAGCGCCCATGTGGCTAGCTAGCTAGACACCAACCCATGCTTGAGAAATCGCCGACAACTTTCTGTACTCACTCATATGGGTATTTTCACACGTACGTCGTTAACGCGATCAGACAACGCCAGAGAGTGCAGGAAGAGCAAAGCCAAGACTATGGGATAAGGATCTGCAAAAAATGGGCGCAGCGCCGGGAGTAGTATGAGCGGTGCGGAATGAGTGAGGAGATTAGTGGAGAACGTAATGGAACGGCTCCAGCTGGCGAACAAGGCACGTCCACGAGGTGAGATGGCAATGCTGCTTTATTATTGCGCTCGCAAGGTACTATGCTCGCGTTTTTTACCCGCAGGTCTGGACGAGAAGCCTGAGGGGCTCCAACCCTGCGAACAGCGTACATTGGTCGCAGAGCACTCATATCGGCCTTATGAGTGCCCAAGTGCACTCTCATTGTGACTCATCGAACATTCAGTATGGGGGAAATTTTATTATTATAATACTGCTCGCGATTTGTACATAGCGCGTCTAGGATAGAATTGTAATTAAAGCTTGTGGTGCAGCAACAGGCGGCCCTGTAAAATGGCACGGAACAAGCAAAAAAAACGATGTCGATCAAGAAAGTGTTGGGAGTGGCATAGAACAAGCGAAAATACGGTGATGATGAAGAAAGCATCGATGGAACGGGCGAAAAAAACGATGTCGATCAAGAAAGTGTTGGGAGTGTCATAGAACGAGTGAAAATGTAGTGATTATGAAGAAAGCATAGAGACAGGCATGGAACAAGTGAAAAAACGATGTCGATCAAGAAAGCGTCAGTGGCACGGAATGAGTAAAAACAGTCGTTGTATCACGTGACAAGCTTATATCATCTTCTGATAAGATAAGAGATAAGAACGAATCATAACATGCAATTTGTCCAGCACCACTGTTGTTGAAGAATTGGAGGAGGATCCTGTTGATTTCTTGATGGAACTGGATTAGCTGTGTGTTGTGCATTATTCTATTGTAAGCCGAAAAAGCCCCGGCGCACATTTTCCTGATGCATTTGATAGCTGACCGAACAGGTCCGTTCGGACCCCCGCGACAAATCCAATCTCACCCATGCGGTGAGAATTATATCGATATCGGACAAATATCCAACCCTATCTCCGGTAAACAAGGATAAGAACGCTAGCTCTCCGAAAGGCTACACAAGCCAGCCGACAACCTCAGGGAGCAGCACGAAGACAACCTCAGAAAGGTCATTCGCTTCTGTGGCGTCGGAAAACAAGAATGGAAGATCGCCCAAAAGAATAAGAAGACCTGCACGGCCTTGGGCACGGACAAGACGACCAACTACCGTCCCACGCGTGCTTGCTATTCCAACACTCCCCCTCAAGCCGAGAGGAGTCCGAGATGTGCAGCGAAGTGTCTGGCCTTCGCGTAGGGTAGTACTTTGGTGAGCGCGTCAGCGAGCATTTTGTCAGTGGGACAATATATTGATGGATCCTTGCTCGACTTCCCAGCGGATGAGTGCGTGGTACTGGTGGTCCTTGGCGGCATTTGTTGCGGCAACATATTCAGATTCGGTTGTTGACAGGGAGACAATTTACTGTCATTTAGCGGACCAAGAGACTGCGCTGCTGTTAATAAGAAAGGCGTATCTGAAGATAGCTCATCTATCTTCTCGTGAGGAAGAGGTGCCACAGAGAAACGACGTGTGGTCACATGAGCCCAAAACGAGGAGTTGATAAGAAAATTTGCCGGCACACCTTCTTGGTCATTGGCAGGGTTCTTGCCGGTATGATGTCGTTGGCAGAACAGAGTCTGTGTTGAGAGCGAGAGTAGTATGTAACCCTGTGCCTGTTGTTTCTCAGTCTATGCAACGGACGGGTTTGAACACATGTCCTTGCACGTGCAAGAGCGTACCGCAACCCCTCGGCGAATACGTCCACCCAGTGCTGTGTCTCTGTCAGTGCATTTCTGCCCACTCCTCTAGCTGTGCTTCCTTCTATCCAGTCACATTTCACATCATCACACGTTTCAGTTCCCACTACAATGGCTGTGGAATATGTATTAAGCACATTCGGACCCACTTATGACCCTTGTCCGCCTCTCCCCAGCCTCAGACAGCAAGGTTCCATATTCGTCTATCATTCTGGCTACAACCTTGACGTAGAATTCTTCCGCATCCCTTGTTATCCACACTCGCCCCTCGGGGAACTCGGCCCCATTTACGGAGCCCATCTTGGCGTCATTCTCGATGCATGCGAGATAATCGCGAATAACAAACCCGGATTCTTGGGCACAAGTAAAGATAGAACTTCGGGAATTCCGCCAAACAATAGGGACCTCATACTCTCATCAGGCGATTACTATTATCACCTGATAGATGCATCAATGTTTGTCGCTCGTTTAGCATCCTCTTTTTTACTCTCGCTTGACTTTAATAAGCCCGGACTACCAGATTGTCACTGAATTCGACGCATGGACATCCCCTTCCCAACTACCTCGGCATTGGCAGGGTATGAGGAGGGAAGATTCCAGCGGCAATATTACTGTACTATCAGATACTGCGTCGACTGTTATCAGTCAAATGGTGAAAGCCGCCGACGTTTACTGTGCTATGACGGGCACTTCTTCGCGTTTGAATGCATGCTATCTTGTTCCGAAGGCGAGCGTTCACTGGGTATGGGAGGTATCTTATCTCCGAGAATCCCATCATCTCATGTCTTGCAGTTTATGCATCATCGCGCCTACCGTTGCTTTCAAGGGCGTGATCCAAACATCAATGACTCCAATAATTTAATTACTCTGCGGGCAGATCTCAACGACCTTGGCATTGACCAAGGTCACTTTGTCTTCGTACCTATTCAAGACAAACTTACTGTCTACTTCATAACCAAATACCTCCCAGACCTGGCACATGAATTTCATTGTCGCTGCATTTGTCTTCCTGCCCGCATCCCTCCGGAATGCCTTTATTACCGCTTTGCCTGGTCGGTATTCCAATCGATCTTGAAGTACCTGCTCCCTGCGTTCCCGCCAGGGGTCATTCGCGTTCCAGTCCCTGATGGCATCTTAGAGCATCAGAAACAGAAAGCTGGGCGCAAAGGAACAATCAAAGGGAAGCGTACTGCATCCGTTAGCGACAATCATAGTCAGCCGTCCAGACCGGAGGACGTGGAGACGGAGGACAGTGTCGACAAAGCGTCCTTGCTTTCGCAATCCGACGATGATCTTGAACATCTACCGGACTTAAGTGCCTTGTACAATCCTGAAATTATTTCCGAGCTTGCCGCTGAAGATGCACGGATTAAAAAACAAGTCGGTCCTACATTGGGTATAGTGTTTCCTTTCTCCTCGGTGCATGGTACTTATCCTTGACAGACGAGTCTAATCTTCATCTCATGTCAGATCGCGACATGCGAAATGACTGGTACCCTGGTTTTTCTGATATTCTCTGCCTGAAACACAGATACCTTCTTGACAACCCACAAGTTAGAGCTAGGAGTGAGGCGGCAACTGGACGATTCAATGATGGGTATGAGAGTGATACTTGGGGATGGGCAGATGGGGAGGGTGAAAGCGAAGAGGAGGAAGAGTCGAACAGGATAGTCTCTGGAGAAGTCAGACTTGTGGATACCTTTGCCTCGATGTAAACCTTTGTATGGTTTCAATTGCTATTGTAGCCAATTGACAGATTGACACTTAAACTCAGGAACTTGGCTGAAGGCTATTATGGATGATCTAGGGGTCCCGAAGTTCAGTTCCGAACTTCGGTTCGAACCGGAACCAGCAGAACCGAACCGACGGTTCAGGTTCAGTTCTGGTTCAGGTTCTGGCAATGGGTGTTGGTTCTGGTTCTGGTTTGGGCAGCTACCAGGATTCAAGAACTGGTTCTGAACCAGAACTGAACTTCCTGAACCAATTGTGTGTTTACCCACTTGTGTTTGCCAGGCTTACTTCATTGCCACCATCTCAGACAATCCTTGTGGCATTACATCATTGGGTATATTGACAGACAACTTGATCATCATAACAGTCACATGATTTACTGATTGTTCCCACAGTTCAGGAAGTGAGAATTATGACATTAATTTGTTGTAGCAATTGCCAGTGGTTCAGTTGCTTGCTGCTCACTTATCTGCAGCCTGCCTGGCTTGCCACCTGCAAATCAACTGCTTTCTGCAGTATATATGCTTTTATAAAGCCTCCTGTGAGTGTGGCACTGCTGTATAGTAATGGGGATGCATGTCAAAGTAGCATGATGATGGGTGCAGTGGAATAGTAGAGCTAAGTAAGTGAAGACTTACTTGTGGTAGCTGTAGGTCACTCAGGAGCTGTGGCTCAACTGGTTGATAGCAGAGAAGAGAATGTAGATTGACGGAGAAACTACTAGGTTTATATACGTTGATATGTCTACTCCCCATCTAATGGAGATGTTAGATGCAAGTGGGAGTGGCTTGTGGCAGGTCCTGAAGATTCCTGTCCAACCCAATAAACTCCGGAGGTGGCTGCAATAAGTCCAGGCACACTAACTGTAGTCCGAGTGTGTGAGGGAACTCCGGGGTGCATTTAACAAAGTCTGGAGCTGCGTGGGAAAGTCCGGAGCAGTGCAGGAAAGTCCGGAGCGGTTTAAACAAAGTCCAGAGTTGTGTGGGAAAGTCCGGAGTTGCGAAGGAAAGTCCAGAGTGGTTTAAACAAAGTCCGGAGCGGTGCAGTAAAGTCCAGAGTTGTGCAGGAAAGTCCGGAGCGGTGCAGGAAAGTCCGGAGTTATGCGGGAAAAGGCCGGAGTTGCAAAGGAAAGTCCGGAGCGGTTCAAACAAAGGCCAGAGTGGTGCAGTAAAGTCCGGAGTTGTGCAGGAAAGTCCGGAGTGGTGCAGGAAAGTCTGGAGTGGTGCGGGAAAGTCCGGAGCGGTGCAGGAAAGTCCGGAGTGGTGCAGGAAAGTCCGGAGTGTGTTAAACAAAGTCCAGAGTAGGTTAAACAAGTCCGGAGGTGTGCAGGAAAGTCCGGAGTTGCCAAGGAAAGGCTGGAGTGTGTTAAATAAAGTCCAGAGTTGTGCGGGAAGGTCCGGAGTTGCTGGTCCAATGTCAGCAAATGAGAGGGAATTTGGTCACGTCGAAGAGAATGTATTAATGAGAGTGATAGAACATGGTGAAAACAAACGGCACTATAACGGTAACTGTGGGTAACGGTATCTTACTTCTACTAAGTCCAAAACTCCTTTTTATACCTTCCCGCTACTCGAGTAGTCTCTTGGACAACTTTCAACATGTTTGGCGATCCTTTCTGTATATGGCAACTTGAACTGAAAGGCCACCCTGCCTCGGCTAGTTGTCGATCAACTAGTGTGCGTGCCATTAGTGATTGAATTGCCACCCATCCTTGTTCCATAGCTGGTTGGTACAATTCCTCGGCATTCTACCATAGTTCCCAAATGGTTGGAGCCCGGAGTTTGCATCAGTAATCATTCTGCTCTGGAATATCTCGGAAATGCGTCGGAGTTCTGCTGTTTTGCTCGGAAATGCATTGGTAATGCTCGGAATACGTTGGAAATGTCCGGAAATGCTCGGCAATGCACGGAAAATGCTCGGAAAACCTTGGAGATGCCTGGAAATGCTCCGGAGTTTTGCTATCTGTTCCAGAATACCTCGGAAATGTCTTGGAGTTGCTGGATTACACTGATAGCCGTGGAGCGTGCTCATCAACATCTATCTACTGTGTCTGTGTCAGTGTTATTATGATACGCTGACTGAGCATTTGTATAGCATGACTGAGCAAATGTATTGAGCATAGCAATGCGCAGTCATTGCTGTGTGGAAAGCTGTGTGAAGCACAGCTTTGCACAGTCGTCATGTGAATACATGAGGCGGCTTTATTGTTCAGAGTTCTGTCCCATCAAACTCTATAATATCTGTCTAGATATAAATACAATGAACTTATATAATCATAGATTATTAGATAATACTGATAAGATATGATAACGATTGAGATCGGACAGATCCGAGATGTTTTCCCATGATACAAAAGACATTTGTCAACATTCATTTCAACAATGCAATTTAAGCTTGTTTGTTTGCTCTAATTTCCAAAAATGGAAATTTCCCCACGGTTCTTTTGTTTGAACCCAAACTGAACCTGAACTGAACTGACAGAACCAGTTCAAGTAGGTTCAGGTTCAGTTCAGGTTCAGTTCAGGCAAGTACTAGTCAGTTCAGGTTCAGGTTCAGCCAAAAATGACCCTGAACTGAACTTCAGGAGCCCTAGGATGATCCCTTCAAGTATCACTCCTAGCTCTGGCTGCTCTGGCTCTGGCAACACCAGCTTTGATCCCCAGTCAGAAATGCATCAATTCTGATGCATTCGAAAGTATTTTCCACAATTTGTCGTAGATTTAGGTAGACACAATAGATCATTATCTGCATTCTCTCAGTAAATAGGAATCTGTTGATTGCAGACAATTTTTTAAGATTTCAGACAGCACAGTGGTTTGGAAACTGCTCCCTGTCAATCAATTTCCATCGATTTCGATAGATTTAGTTCTATTTCTCAATAGATGACATATTTCTGTCTAAAATTCATTCCATTCTATTTAATAATCTACACTCAATTTTCATACATTTTCTGTTCCGATTCTCTTCGATTTCCATCCATTCTAACTATTTCTTGCAATTGACACGATTTAACTACCAAATTATCATATTCAGCTAAGTCAAAAACATCGTCAGGCAGTGTACCTTGATTGAGCTGCAAATAACTTGACTGCTGCCCTCTTCTGCTGAGATTTCTATGCCAAATATCAGTTTATGAGTTGATAAGAATATGGGCGACATACGGCTTTTGAAGCAGCATTGGCAGCATTGGCAAAGACCTGTTCATGGTGCAGTGTAGAGTGAGCAAAGCATCATATTTGAATACACCATGTACCTTGACTGCTTCTGGGGTTAGCTTCTTGTAGTAGGCTTCAAATTCATTATTGAGACCACCTGGGTGGTTTTGTATCCACTCTCACTTCGCCATGTTCCTAAAGCAGCATTAGCTTACTAGTTCAGTCATTGTGTCACCAACGAATGACTTACTTGGCTGTATTTCTTGTCCCTGCCACTGCCAGTACCTTAGGCCGCTTGGACAGCCATTGGGCATCTGCATTTGCCTGCTGAGGCTCCTCATTCCCTTCTTCACCACTGTTATCATTTTGCCGACCTTTGTTGTTCCCAACATTCAATTCTAGCTGTTCTCTGGCACTAGCTTGTTCATCCATGTGATTGAGTATATTCATGTCATTGCTGTTTGTGCTCAGTCTCATGTATCAATGGAGGATTTGTCTTACCAAAGGTAGTTTCGTCTAAGTCATATTTGGAGTGACGGTGTTCCAGTAGTACCACTGGGAGCAGCATCTGAAGCAGTTTTTCAACATGGCTTGGTAGAGGAGAATGTGAACACTTACCTCGCTGACATGCCACTGTTGGGAGTGCCGTTGTTCATGGAGGCACTTGCATTGCTAGTGGTGTTGGTATCTGAAGCGCTGTTGGGAGTGGATGCATTCATATTCCTAGTGGCATTGGTATTTGATGTGTTGTTGATAGTGCTGCAAGTATTTGATGCATTGTTGTTTGTGTCTGGAGCGTCAAAGTTGTCAGGAGCATTGCCAGTATTTGGCATGTTGTTGTTTGTATCCGGAGTATTGAAGCCGTCAGGAGTGTTGTCAGTACTCAATGCATTGTTGTCAGTATTTGTGTCATTGTCAGTATTCAACGCATCATTGTTGGTATTCATAGTGCCACTGGTAGGAGTGGGTGAGGAGCGTGAGGAGCGTGAGGAGCTCCCAGATATGCTGCTTGAGCCTGAGCTAGACGAGACCATTTCATTTCGTTTTCATTTGTTGTGCTTGGCCTGATACCACGATGAGTAATTTTTGCTGGTCCAGAGGTCTAGTTTCCACATGCCCGCTGCCAGTCTGAATTCCAAGAAATCACTCAGCATCTCTTTCACATAGAAGTCATATGGAGTTGCGCTCATTCCGGTGGAACTTGTAGGCACCATTCCTTGTTCATCCAGGGCATTCCACAGACGTTGAGCCTTCCGAGAGATCTCATATAGCCTTGTGCTATCAACTGGTGTCCCATTGGTGTCCTCGATATAGGGATGATGGTTTTTGTTTGCTTGTAAGGTTTTTGAGGGCCGCCCACGCTTACTTGGTCTCTGAGATAGACCATCTGTAATGCCTTTGTTCTCTGCTAACCAGTTGGTGTATGCAGGACAGGTCCAGAAACGAACAAGAGGGTATGCCTCTTTCTGCAGAAGTGGAGGCATTTCACGACTGCTGGCCAAGTTTGTTTGTTGCACAGAAGTGGAAGGAATTTCACAGGCATTTGATTGGCCTGATTGTAACCGCACTGTCATGCGGTCCAATAGTTTCCTACTCCACACCATCATAACACATTTGGCACATATAAAATGGTACATACTCAGTCGCTTTCAATGCCATTTGTTGATCTTTAATGTCTAGCTGGAGGGTTTCAATCTGTTTCAAGGCATCCAGGTATGCGGGATTTGCATGTGCAATGAGCATATTGGCTGGTGCCCATGTCAGAACCTCGTGTCGTTCACCTATGTAAAAGCCAAGGGAGTCCATCTGGAGGGAGGGGAATCATGAAGGGAAGTGGGGGAGTGGGCGGAAGAAAGAAAAGACAGTCAGTATATGCACTGGCATATATTTTTATTGATGTCACAGGAGCAGGTCTCAATACATTCATTTGCTGCACCTGTCTACCACTACCAAACACACCTCTTATCTTAGAGTATACTGTACCAAATGCACCAATGTAACAGTCTTTCATGTGAATATTCAGTGCAACTCTCCTGCAATTTCTCTTGCACATCCAACCACCACTCTCTGCTGCACAAAACCACTCTCCTACCACTCCAATCTATGCCAGCCACTCTTCCAAAGTAAGTTTCTATATTCACCCATTCAAATGCAAAATGTATATTATAGTAGAGTGATTTCCAATTTTGGACATATAAGTTCATGGTACGTTGTATGTGCCTCTCAATAATGATCTTCTCATGCAATCACATTTGTTATTTTAATATGCCATACTCACAAAAATATCTACACTAAGTTGCCTCTCTGTCAGAATCACTGTCTGGGTCATCAGATTGATGAAAGTATGTAAGCTCTAGATAAGGTTTTTCCACAAGAAAATGCTCTGTCGGGGGCACAATTATCTCCCCTGTCTGTGGTATAACTTTGAAGTAAGGGATCATTGCAACAAGTGCTTTAATACATTCAACATTGCATGCTACTAGCTTGTGGTCACCTTGATAATGACAAGCGTAGACTGCATGATACGACTCTTGCAGTATTTGGGTGTCTGGACTAGAAAAAATATAAAAGAACAGTGACTGTGTGTTGAATTTCCTTAAACTGCAGCTGGAAAAAATATTGGCATTCAGCGAATTCAATCTTGTTGTTGAGAATAACCTATATGTATCAATGTCAGGCATTGTCAGCAAAACTTATACTAATATTCCGAGGTACACACCTTTACAATTGTTGTCTGCCTACGTTTTCGAAGTGAACGGCCCTCACCCCAAGCTGAATGAACCTTTTGGTTATTTGGGAGTTGAAGTTGTGCCCATCGCTTGATTTTCCTGTTATGAGCCCACCCATCCCTATTTGGCCATCCTTTCTCGAGCCATAGCTTAAGTATCGCTTTGGCCTCTAGTCCAGATACTTCTCACAGGACAGTATCACAGGTTGTGAGTAAAACATAGCCATTGCCAATGTCCACTGAATGTGCTGGTGGTTTGCCTTTGGGCTTCAGGGAAAGATCAGGCATCATTGAGTGGATTGCATTTGTCTGGGCTCAGATTATGCCATGTTGGGAGATGTTGGCATAGGGGTCAAAATCCTGACAAATTTCAGCACCAAGACTGCCAATTGCATTCTCCATTGTCCACTGGGAGTAGCATGCTAATGGTCCTACACGGGTGATTTCAGGTGCTATATGGCTGAGAAGATGGATGCTTTGCCGAACAAAGTGAATACGATCCGGATTTCACTGATAATATAGCTGTTCAAACTCTTGCTGGAACTTGTTCAAGAGGCGCATTCCTGTCATGAGCTGTTCCCGTGGGATCGAGCATTGCTGAAGTATCTGTATCCCTCGAACAAGCTTACAGTAATTCTTCCAATATGTGTTGGGAAGAATTGGTTTTAGCAAGGCTGGTCCAAGAGTGAATATGTATAATAGAAATTCCCAGGCTTTGTATCCAGAGTTAATTTTCTCAGCAGGGTTCCGTGGTGCACGATCAAATGATGTGGGTATATAAGGCACTGCCATTACCACCGTCTTTCCATGAGCCTTCCAGATATCTTTGTTCTTCAATACACACCATGGCCAGTTGTTGGTGCTGTCATTCCCATAGCACTTGAGCGTCCCTCGCCACAGTCCAAGAAGAAGGTCAGGAATGTTTAGCAAAACAAGGTGCATGATGTCTAACACAAACATATTTGGAATTCTGAGGGTTCCAAGCAACCCACTGAATATTGTCTGTTTGCAGATGCCCGTTTCAAGTTGATTGTCCTTGTATTGAGTTGGGTTCCTTGAGTTGCATAGAATTTTAAGATTCATATGATAGCGTTGTGCAATATCTTCTTGAAAACAAACAAGGTCTGAATAGGACACATCGTTGTGATCACAACCTTGAACATTGTAGTTCGACGGCTTCAATAAGACTGGGTAGTAGTGCCCGTCACCTTCTCTGTGTCGGCTGGGTAATCCACAGTAAAGCCGACAACTGTACTTCCCTTGGTGTCCAACCATACCTGCCATGTTAGCCATACCTGGCCCATCTGTGGTCCCTAGCACTACAAATGGCATAACATGTATATGCCTTCCAGTTGATGCATCAAATATGTGCAACCCTTCGCGTTGCAGTGCCGACAAATGATATAAGCCTGGAAATATAAAGGAGTCAATGTGCTTCGGCTTATTTGGCCTGGGAATAAATCCACCAGGAATCACATAGTTTTTTGTGTAGCGAAGATCGGGAGCAAGGTTGTGGATGACGAATATGTACATCCAGCAATCTGACTCCTTGTCTCTAAAGAGTTGTGCGCCATTGAGTGAAACCTGCACCACAATGTCACCAGGTTTGATTTTCCCACTTTCAACTGCATCTAGGTAGTCGCTTCTGGTGCAGATATCATCGTATACATCAATTTGATACCCGTTAGCTCGTAACTGGGCAATGATCTCGTCAGTTCACTTCTGGCGATAGCACATTCGTTGAGCATCCTCTGGTCTCTGGTGATCAGTAGAAAGCTTGTAGCACAAATCCTAAGGGTATAGTATGATATTGGCACCTTGTGATTCGTTGGGGATGTGGACCAGAGGTATATTGATAGTGGGGTTCAGCGCAGAGAGGACATTCAATAAGGTCACTGAATGGACCAGTGAATGTGGCACATGAGTCTACACACATGTCGTGGGTGATGGGAACAATACCGCTGATCTGTTGAACGCGCTGCTTGATTTGGTCATAGGAAAGGAAAGTGTTGTCAGGGTGTCAGGCAAGAACAGCATCACGAAAAGTGTTGTAAACTTCCTGGGATGCAGTATTGACAGCTAGAAATGTACGAAGAGATAATAGAAAGTCAGGATCATACACATCGAAGGGAAAGTTGCTCGGAGCTGCACGCTGATGAGCATTGGCTGGAGCCAATGCTGCATTCATGACTTTGGGACAGGATTTGGTAAGCAGGACTTAATATAGGCAGTACTAGGATTTGTAAGCAAGTCTGGTACTTTGATTTTACCCCCAACGAATGGATTAATCCTTCGTTTCACATTCATTTCCAGCTCCCTCGCTCATTTTCTTTCACTTCCACTATGGCTTAGTCATACGCAGCCACGTCACCATCACCATCACCAACGCCCACCGACACTGACTCCGTGCCCACCGATGTCGGGGCAAATCCCAGGACCTGCCAACAACATTCCCCTCTGGCCTGCGCTCCTGCAGTGCCAGGAATGGACTCATTAACGCAAGCGAGCTATATCATCTGGAAGCATGTTACTGTCTTCAAGTTTCGCATTTTTCAATGCTTCAATAAACTTGGCTGTTATTTCTATGTCATTTATCTGTGAATCCAAGCCAATAGTCATTTCGGTGTCGAACTGAGAAAAGTTGTGTTCAATCTCATCCAATGGATGGTTGTCTTCATCGTTGAAGCTTTCAGCATGTTCGCTGTGAGCTTCATGCTCAATGTCATCCATATGAATCTCATTGTTTGCCTACACATACTACATCGTAACATATAGAGTATGTAAACCACGTAGAACATACCTGTTGACCCAATAAACCATCCTGTTCAGGCTGTTGTCCAAACAGATCATTATCACCATGATCTCCATAACAAGAGTCACCTGCACCCTCCAGAACATTGTGGACATTGCTGGTGTCGTCACTTGTCTACAAATGGGAAAAACACTGGTATAAGAAATTGAATGTGAATCACATAGTAAGACATACCTCAGCACACGGGGAATGTGGAATTCCATCCAGGTCATTGCCCATATTGGAGGTGCTGTGTCCAGCACTTGCTCTGCATGACCGTCCTGCCGTATGTGTTTGTGGATGGCTGGCTACATTGCCCTGTGGTAGAGCAAACCCTCTATGTGCGAGGAACTCTTGAAGGTGACTGGCATGGTCTTCGTGGTCGAGTCTTCGACGTATTGCGCGATGTTGCAACACTGCTGTTGTTTCCTTGCGAGCGCATCTCATACCATATAGCTCGACGCATTCAAACTTTTCTAAGTCCATTTACACGTGATCGGATGCACGACTTGTAGTGCGGTTGATGATTTCCGGGCACGACGAGTACGACAAGGTCAGCTATTTCGTTCGATTGTTGAATGTAGCGTAAAGTATAAAAATATACGATCTATTTCCAGGAAATCTGTTGCCTGGCCCCGGCACCCTAATAATCGTACACAATCCAAATAAATGTTTGTAATCGACCAAAAATCGGCTCTAATAGCCGAGGTTTTCACTGGGTTTGATCACTCATGCTCTTAGCTCCTGCTGTTGCTGCTCTCACCACTCTCATGGATGCCCCACTTTTGACAGATGGTTTGTGTTCTCCCCTGTTGCTTTGTTCACATACCCTTCACCACTCCCAGACAAGCCTACTTCCTCATTGCCATCCCCCTTCACCCTGCTCACATCTTCCACTACTCACTGTTGAAGTAGCACAACAATGGGTGCAGTGGAATAGTAGAGCTAAGCAAGTGAAACACTTACTTGTGTAGCTGTAGGTCACTCAGGAGCTGTGGCTCAACTGGTTGATAGCAGAGAAGAGAATGTAGATTGACAGAGAAACTACATGGTTTATATATGTCTATCTACAGTGTCTTGTGTCAGCATTATTACTGTCGAAGTAGCACGATGACAAGCGCAGTGGAATAGTAGAGCTAAGTAAGATAACTTTACTTGTGGTAGCTGTAGGTCACTCAGGAGCTAGGGCTCAACTGGTTGATAGCAGAGAAGAGAATGTAGATTGATGGAGAAACTACAGGGTTTATATACATCTATCTACTGTGTCTGTGTCAGCATTATTATGATGCACTGACTGAGCATTTGTATAGCATGACTGAGCAAATGTATTGAGCATAGCAATGTGCATTCATTGCTGTGTGGAAAGCTGTGTGAAGCACAGCTTTGCACAGTCACCATGTGAATACATGAGGTGGCTTTATTGTTCAGAGTTCTGTCCCATCGAACTCCATAACATCTGTCTAGATATAAATACAATGAACTTATATAATCATAGATTATTAGATAATGCTGATAAGATATGATAATGATTGAGATCAGATAGATCCGAGATGTTTTCCCACAATATGAATGACATTTGTCAACATTCATTTCAACACTCCCCCTCATTGAGGATCTCAATGCCAATTTCATTTCTTAACTCTTTGAACTTTTGCCAAGTCAAATTCTTTGTTAAGATATCAGCTAATTGTTCATTTGTGGGAACATATGATATGTTAATATCTTTGTTCTCAACACATTCTCTAACATAATGATAACAAATATCAATATGTTTTGTTCTATGTTCTTGAGCTGGATTCTTTGCTAAGAATATTGATCCTCTATTGTCTACATGAAGATCAACAGCTCCAATGTCATATCCCAGTTCTTTGAATAGGGATTTGATCCACATTATTTGATGTGAGCAATCTGAAAGACTCATCTCACAGTTTCAAATCATGCAACTGGTGAGAATGTATCATCATAATCTACTCCAGGTATTTGTGAAAATCCTTTAGCGACTAGTCAAGCACATTTTTGGCCATCGCTTTTGACCACATAAACCCATCTACACTTTACAGGTTTATGGTTTTTTGGACATGGTACTAATTCCCATACATCATGATCTTCAAGGGCCTGTACTTCTTCTTTCATTGCATTTTGCCATAATTCCCATTCTTTGGGATTAGAAGCTTTTAATTTATAAGCATCTTTATATGTCCATTGATCTACACTTTTCAAGTAGTTTGGACTTATGGCTTTGCATAGAAGGTAGTTAATAAATCTGTTACCTCCTTCTTTGAGTAGTTTTTCTAAGAAGTATATGAGATCATCACTAGGTGATTTAGACTGTAAATCTCTATTAACTTCTTCTTCACTTGATTCATTAAATGGATCAGTTATGATTGTCTATTCAAGTCTGGAATAGATTCACCACCAGAAACTGGTGTTGTTTCTCATGTAGGTGATCATTCAGATTCTGAGGCAGATGGTGTTTTATACTGTTCTGACTCTGTTTCTGATTCTGATATTTCTTCCATTTCTTTATCCATTTCTATTTGTTGTAATGGATTTTGTAAAGCTTTTCGTGAAGAAGTTGGACTAAGGGTAGGTTTGGTTTTCCCTTTGCCTTTACCAAAGACTCTTTTGCTCCACTCTCTAGTACTTTGTATGTCTTTTTCTATTTCAAGAGGAGCTTTCTGACCATATGCATTGTCAGGCATGAGTCTAGGTTTCTTTAGGCATGAAGTCCTTCTGAGATATGTGTCATATTTTTCATCTTGTTTGTCCTTTCCTTTTTCAGGACATTTATCTCCAAGTCATCTCATGGAGATGTCTGGTCATTCAGGAGGTGTTATTGATCAATTGACATTAGGTTCTATATCCTGATTTCTGTCAGGATTTGTATAAGAATCCTCTAGGCCTTGATTATCCTTATCATGAAACAATCTGCTATAATCGTTATCTGTTGTATCATGATATTCTGGATATCTTTTCTTTTTATGGGGAGTATCATCAACTATCACTATCATAGTTGTGATGACCATGATCCATGTGGGAATTGGAATCAGATACATGTCCATTATTTTTCTCCCTTGTTTCTATACCTGGTGGACTATTAAATAGTCTATTTTCTAAGCCTTCTGTTTTTTCTCTAGGAAATTTGGTTTCATCAAATAATGATTGAACTCCAACAAATATAGAGTTATCATTTTTCATGAATTGATAGGCTTTAGAGCCATCTTCATATCCTATGAAGGTCATGGCCTCTGCTTTTGGAGTAAGCTTATTTTGTCTAATTTCTTTAGGTACAAAAACCCAAGCTAGACAACCAAATGTTTTAAAGTAGTGAACATCAGGTTTCTTGTTGTACAAATTCTCATATGGTGTCATCCATTTTGTTCTTCTTAATGGTGTGCATGTCATGGACCACTCCTTTTCAACCTTTTCTTCATTTTGTTTCTAAGACATTTATATTCATTTTCTTTGTTTTCATCTAAGGCTGCAGCCAAACATCAAAGATAAGATAATGATCATCTAATCAGCACAAAGATTAGATTATGGATGCGCGGCCTTGCTTATGCTTTTCCTTTGACTCACTCGGATCAATGATCCACCTTATGCAATCATTCCAGAACATTCTATGCTATTTATATCATAGGGTTACCCAGAGTACTCCACAGCCTTTAGGGTTGTAGGGTTTAGTGCACAGACCTTGTCCATAGGTATATATACTGTGCAATACATGCCCAGAGACTCCATTCGAGTTCTCTTGGGTTTTCCCCCTGTCAACTCTAGTCTCCCTCCCTCTCTAAGTTCTCTAGTGGGGCCCTAAGTCATCACGACAAGGGTAGTCCTGATATCTTTGAAGTTTTGGAACATTTCTGATTTAGTTTGTAGGAATGCCATAAAGGCATATGATGAATAGTCATCAATAATCATTAAACACCATTTTTTATGGTGATAAGATTCTTGTGGGAATTCTAATAAGTCAGCATGTAACAACTCTAATGGTTGTTTTGCACATGTTTGTGATGTAGGATAAGATTTATTATGGATCTTTCCTTGTGCACATCCAGAACAAATAGGATTATCAGATGGTATTTTGATTTTATCATCAAAACCTTCTGTATGTTGGCTCATATTTTTAATTACATTTTTATTTGCATGTGCCATCCTATTATGCCATGTAGTGAAATCTACAAGATTCACCAATTTGTTTAATTTTTGTTTTATTGTTACTTTAGCCCAGTGTATCGGCTCAAAGCAATTTTTGGGTTTAGCAACTATAACATCATTTCCTTTGAACAAAAACACTGTATGATCACTGTTTGATGTCTCAATGTAACCACCAATTTTTAATTGTCCCGATGAAATAAGTTTGTGAGAAGCCTTTGGCATGTAACAAACTTCCAATTTAGTGATATGTTTAAGTCCTTTTAAGTTTTCAAACTCAAGAACTATAGTCCCTTGTCCAAGTATCATTGCAGCTGATTTTGAATCAGCTGTTTTTATTTCCTCTGGTTCAGGATATGGATTATACTCTAATAAGTCAGATTTGTTGTTTGTAATGTGCACAGATGCACCTGAGTCTATTATCCAATAATCCTCACATATTTTTTCACTTTTAAAAGATGATGCAGATTTATTTAAACTAATAGCTATTATGCTATTTTTACATCTGCTGTCTACAGACTTACCAATACTATGATTGGGACTTTTCTGATGGTTACATTGGTCTTTCTCCATCATCATAGTCATATTCATAGTATCCATTGTAATATCCATTGACTTCATTGTCGTCACTGGTTTATAATCAGTATTTGGATAATTTTTAGTGAAATTTACATTTGTTCTGTCATCCCAATAACCTGTTTCTACATGTTCCTCATGTATTTCTTCTTGTAGCTCTATTTGAGCTTTCTTGTCATCAATACGAGCTTCTGGAATATCCATTGGATTATTTTTCCAGGTAACAAAGTCTTCTTTTATAAGATCTTTTCCTTTTCCTTTAAGATCTTTGATCCTGTTCATTATTTTTAATGTTTCAGGATCAACTTTGTTTGGGCTGATTCTATCAGTGAGTGAAGAAGACATCTGTGGAACATCCACATCCATAGTATGGCTTTCTATTATAGCCATATTAGCAAATCTCTTAAGATCCACTCTTTCTTTATTTGAGAGTTTCTCAGGAGTTTTTGCAGCTTTAGCCAAAAGATTTATTTTCTTTTGTCTATTGTTATGATTTTTCTTGTTTCACTCCCAATTTGGTCCTGTTCTGTTGCCAGGGGGTACATAGGCTGGGTAAATTTCCCTTTAGGCAAATTAACTCTGGGTTTGAACCCAGACTTAAAAGATTTTTTGCCTTTATAGGGCTTGCTCCCCCTTGCTACAAAATTTGCAGACTGCTCTTCCTTGTCACCTTTGTGATGTTGGTACTCATTTTCAATCTCTGGTAGGAGATCTTTAAGTTTTGTTGTTCCTACTACCATTTTAATTAGAAGGATGTAGGTTTTGAATGAGTCCCAGGAAGCTGGCATTTTGTCAATGACTTCCATTAATTGGAAATCATCGTCAAAGGTTTTGCCATTTGCAGCCATTTCAGCCCAGAGTTCCATTAACTCTTGAACTGATTCTGCAGGATTTTTATTTTTGGGAAATTCCCAAATTTTTGTCTTTTTATAGACATTAAATATTGCTACAGCTCCAGCTTTGGAAAATGCCTCAGTTAGGCCATCCCAAGTTTCTTTTGATGTGTTTTGGATATGATGACCCAAAGACTTAGGCAGATTTAGGGTTATTATTCCCCTTGCCTTTCCATCATTTTCAAGAAACTCTTGATGTAATTTCCATATCTGGTTAAGTGCCTGGACTCGACCAGCTGTGACAGTTGTGCTAACCATTTTGTCTTGGTAGCTGGGTAGCCAAGGGTTGTGTGTAATAGTGCCCTCAACATACTACCATACACTTTTTGATTGGAGTGTAGCTTTAACCAACCTGGACCATGTGGCCCAGTTGCTTCTACCTTGTAAGGTAGGAATGGTGACATCACCACTTTTGTTTGCTCCTACTGTAAGATTACAGTTTAAGCCTTTGGCCAATTTATCAATATCAGCCCAGCCATAACTATAACCTTGTACAGGTTTGATGTGAAAGCTTGATTTGCTTTCCCTGTGAATTTTGAAGCCAATCTCTTTTCGGAGTTTATGGCTCAATTTTGACAAATCCTTAACTGTAGGATATGTCAGCCACACATATTTGGATAGTGCTCTATCTTTGATTGCTACCAAATAGCAGAGTCCGGGTTTTTTCCAGACTGGATGCTCTTGTGTGTGTTTAAGATTTCTCTTTGCCATTCTCACAGGAATGATTTCACCATGCTCAATTGGGGTACCAACTTGAGCTTGTAGGTATGTATCATTTTCATTGTCTGTTAATTCCCAATGGGAATTGTCAGAGCCATATAAGAGGTCTTGGAAATCAGTGTGTCCAGACTCTTTAACTCGTCATGTTTAGGTATGCGAGTTCTAGGCTCTTTGGTGCAAGCAGTGAAATTAATCTTATCGGCTTCTTTTTTATCTAGCTGATTTTGTTTCTGACATAGCTTTTTGGCTCTTTTCTTTTCCTGAGCCAGCTTTGTTTTGTCAGAATCTAGCCAAGACTCCGCATTTATTGCATGTGTCTTTGCTCCCTTTAATTATAATTTGAGATGTCCTATCTCACATGCCATTTCTCTTTGGTTTTCGAAATAAGTATTATTCTCATTTCATCTAGCCTGCTGAGATTGACCTAGATGATCTAATGCTGCATCTAGATGATCTAATGCTGCATCTAGATCATCACATAATTGATCGTTATTATCAATTAATGTGTTGGAATTTTGTATAACTCCTTTCACTGTTTGTGAAATCTCAGCTATGTTTTGTTTATGGCTAGCAACCATGATTTTGGCATCTTCTACCAGTTCATTCGCTTGGTAGAGGTCATGTAATTTTTTATTTTGGAGAAGGGAATCGCTCCTTCTCTGTTTAATTACATGAATTTTATTGGGTAATGTACCCAATTTCATAAATGCAGTGGCTATTTCTCGCCACTCATTTATTTCCCCTCATGACCATTTGTCACCTTCCTTCTGCATCTTTTGTCCTTTCTGGTCTCCCCCAGAGGATTGTACCAGAAGCAGGTCAATCTCCCACTTCAATGCTTTGGCAACAATCCTTGCTCCAAATGTTTTGAGCCACTGTTCATGGCATCTGTCTTGTTCTTTGACAGACAAGGAATAGGCCTGATTAGGATCATTCCTTTTTTGGAGGCTAAGGGGACCATGCACATTCTTCATGCCATTTTTAGCAACAGTGGCATAGTTAGGCCCTGAGGAGGGCCCAGGAACAGGGATTGGCATCCTGTTTTCCTTGTTGCCTAATTGAGGGAAAGGGGTTGATGGCCAATAAGTGCCATCATTAAGGTTGGCAATTAGTTGCCTCGCACCTTCCATCAGCAACTTGGGATATGCATCCCTGACTTTGTTCCAATCATTGATTGGAACTGCATTGGGCTTTCTGTAAAGTGCCTGGACTTTTTCATCATGGTGGACTGTTGATAAGTGTACTTCCAGCCCAATGGAGTTTTTAGGCTAATGGAAGGAACGTGGCAGGTTCTTGAAAATTCCTGTCTTCCCGATGAAAGTCTGGTCTGTATGGCGAAAGTCTGGGGTGAAGGACAAAAGTCCAGCATGAATGAGGGAAGTCTGGTGCATAGAACGAAAGTCCGGTGCAAATGAGGGAAGTCCGGTGCGTAGAACAAAAGTCTGGTGCATCCAAAGAAAGTCTGGGTGGAAAGGTGAAAGTCTGGGCATGTGGTAGAAAGTCCGTTGGCTTAACGATGGAAGATGGCAGAGCAGTGACTAGGCACTAGGCGAAGTCAGGGGATGTGACAGATAGGGAAATGAGTGTTATTACTGATAAAGAGAAGAGACAGAGATACAGAGATCAAGATGGAAACAGAGACTGAGTCTATGTGGGCAATACTATGCTGCTTCTACCAATGTCCAAAACCCTTTATATACATCCCCTTTTCTCTACTGTACGAGTGGACTTTGGACGAGACGACGCATTTTGATGGGTGTGATGAACTTGCACTGGAAACAGAAAGCTGAAACAATGTGGATGGCAGGATAACACTTTGATGTCCCTGTGGAGGGCATGCGATTGGGTAATGACCAGAAAGTACTAGTGCAGTGGGGAATATGCGAACTGAATCTTGTCCTTGTGCCGTTATGCAACTAGTGTGCAACTGAATACTGATAGCCAGCATTTTAGGGTTGTCCACTAGGGGCAAAGTTGGTGACGAGCATCAAAAGTGGTTCTCTATAGCTCTCTGCTTTGACATTCCCTTGTATATTCATCACCTTGTTCTGCAGATAGACTGGTGCATCCATGTGTGCTAAACGCGCAGGCATATTGCTTGTGTAAAGTGGTGCGACATTGCTTCTTGTACAATGTGGTTGGCATGATGTGGTCCTGGTGACTTGTTGGAATGCTGACACTGTGTGCTTGGCTAAACTCATGAATACTGTTGCTAAGTCCAGGGTTCCACTGTTTCATTACACTGTCCAAGTTCCTGTCTACGTGTCTGCTGTACCGGAGATCGCTATTCTTACTGGAGTTCCATTGGATTAATAAGTGTGGAGGTCAGGGCATGTCGTTAACCCATGGTACAGCCAAGAGACCATCAGCATGGTGCTAAGACCAGCATTTGGTACTCATTGTGCTATTACCCATGGAGCATGCTCATCACTGTGTGTCCGCGTTCCCTGGCTATCTTCCTTTTGTATTCTTGGGTGTGCCAATGAATGTGTTCCTCAAGTATAGCCTTCTGTTTGGCCTCCTCCACTTTGGCCCAGTGCTGGGTGATCATCTCTTGATCTTGCTGATGAAGATCATCAGCAAGCTTAGAGTCAATCGAGGCCAATGGCCCAGAACTGGTAACTCATGCCTTGCCGGCACATTTTTTGTATGAAACAGGGATGAACATCCCTGCACCATCAAGGGGAGGAGTGATCCTCTCCTGTTTTACCTGAACAGGGGAAGATTGTGGGCCACACCCCTAACACTGATCATTTCACACACCCAATGACCATTTCAACAGATAACAATGGATTTCATCACCAATCTACTGATCTCTGATGGTTATGATTCTATTCTTGTTGTGGTCAACCAAGGACTTACAAAAGGGGTAATTCTATCACCTTGTCACAAAACAATCACTGCTGAACAAACAGTGACACTCTATATCAAAGAAGTATTCAAACACTTTGGATTACCTGATATCATGATTGTTATGATGATTGAGTCATCTGTCAATCTACCTGATGATGTAATTCCATGAGGATCATCCAAGCCAATAGCAATGAAGTGAGCTTGGTGAAGATGAGTGGGTAAACAGCGCTGAGCTTCAGGTTTGAGAAGAGGGTTATAGGTGAGAGCACATGAACTACAACTTGAGATCTCACCACAACTGGTTAAGGTTGCCAGAAATTAACTTGTGCTTACTAACAAGCTTTGCAGTGAGTTATAAGGTTTATACAAGCTAAGTCAAACTTAAGGTTCAACCTATGACAAACTCTGCTATTTATGTTAAACCTACTGTCTGGAAAAGGTAAAGAATGTCATAGGTATGATGTAATGATAGTGGACATCATAATGTGTCATGAGTGAGGTCATACCAACATCAGTATGACAGAACAAAGGTAGGCATATGGCATAGGTAAGAATAGAGTCATAGCAAACATTGTGTGACATTGCATAAGCATATGAAAAAATCGAAGAGATTGCATAAGCACCAAAAGAGGCAGGTGTTGACATAAGAAAAATGAAAAGTATGCATAATTGTAACAATGATCTCAGATTGAGGACCACAGTTTGCAGCAAAAGTCTTCAAGGAGATAACAACTGTGCTAAATATAAAACATCAAATGAGCACCACCTTTCATCCACAGACTGATGGACAATCAGAACATCTAAATCAGGAACTAGAGATCTATCTCCAGATATTCTGTGCTTATGATGTAGCCAACTGGAGCAGAGTCTTACCCATTGCTGAGTTTGCACACAATCAATGCACTCATCAAGAGCTGAAACAATTGCCTTTTCACCTCATGTATGGAACAGACCCTGTGGCACTACCAGAAGTAGTTAGCAGAACTGATGCACCTGCAGCAGATGCACATTTAAAGCAACTCCACAAAGCAAGAGAAGAAGCACTTGCAGCACACAAGTTAGCATGTCTAAAAATGATGAAACACACTATCCATCACTCTAAACCCTTTAAGGAAGGAGACAAAGTATGGTTAGAGTTGAAGAACCTTCACATACCATATGAAACATGTAAACTGGCACCTAAAAGGGAAGGACCATTCCAAATTGAGAGAGTCCTAGGACCAGTAACATACTGACTAAAATTACCAACCCAATGGTGCATTCACCCAGTATTCAATGCAGCACTCCTTACACCATACAAGGAAACCAATATACATGGACCAAATGACATGAGACCACTCCCAGACCTAATAGAAGGCCAAGAAGAGTATGAAGTTGAAGCAATAATAGCCCATTGCAAAAAAGGCAACTCATACCAATACCTCATCAAATGGAAGGGATATGATATGTCATACAACACTTGGGAACCCAAACACAATTTGACTAATGTGGAAGAAGTCCTAGACTGATATAAAAACAGGAGAAAACTCAACTGAAGACTAGCAATCCTCACATCACTATCTAACCACAGTCTATGTCTTCCAAGTCTACCTCCCCTGCTCCTCCTCATGTCTACTCTGCATACTTTTCAGTTGATAAATCAGGATGACCCACTGACCCTTGCCTCATTGAGTGCACCCCTGAACACCCCATGCTTGTATACCCTCACAATGACACACCCTCCAACTTCAACCCTAATGACATCATGCCTGAGCCACATCACACACTGACCAATGACCCTCAGGGTCCCCTTACATCACAAACCATTGAAGCCACAGCCTCCCAGAGCCATTCCACCCCCTCCCAAGGAGAAATACCAACAGGACCTCCAGGACTACACCATAGTCATGTGGTATCTATGAGTAATCAGGGATATCTTCCATCAGACACTCCAATGGATACCAAAACAACCACCAGAAACTGTACTACAGATAGCACCCAAATTACCCCCAGTAGCAGAGCACATATGTTATATTCAGAGAAGGCTGGAGAACCAAGAACGATTCCAACTCATGGAACTACAGGATATTCAGGAGCATTTAACACTGGTACTACCTATCCACAAATACTTAATCAGGTTAGGAGAACCATCACTTTTGCCCAGATCAAACTGGATAAGCAATCCCTGTTTATCTTGCACAAGTCTGGAGAGTACTTTCCAGTCAACCACACTCCCTCACCATCAGACAGATTGCAATAGAACATGCTAATTTTGACTGCACCAATCTCATTGAGACATTTATCAATGTTACTAATCTAGCATGGGAATTAACCAACTCCATTCAGTTGAACCTAGATCAACTTGCCCTTGATCTTCTTCACCAACTCCTAATTGCTGACATCGAACAATACATTATTGATGCCATCAAACTAGTACATGATGGACAGCTGCGCATCTATGTGCAGAAGAATGATGTCAGGAACCTGATCAAGATCAACTCCTGGTTCAACCCTATTTACATTGTCCCTAACTGCTATGAGATCCTCAACACAGCAGATGAAATTCATGATAAGATCAAAGGAATACTCACCCATGCTGAGAAAGCTATCAAATCCGCCAACAAGATGCACATTTATGTCAACAACATGTTCCCCCCTTGACCTTCTAGCATGCCTCACACTGTTCTAAATGGAGAAGAAGTACAAGTCATCATTCACACCCTTGCCAAATTAGACTCAGCCACACCCCTGATGATGACAACACCCCTTGTCACAAGGCAACCCAAAGGATCAGTCTCAGCAACCAAGCAGACTGCCCTGAAAGGAAAGTCTATACCAATTTCAGCACTGATGAACCCTCAGCCATCAGTACAACCCTCTATGATGATACCTTCAAGCCCACCTGTCACGTTCTCAATAGTTAACCCTGTGACACTGCCTAAACAGAAAGGCAAAGGTAAAGCCACCACACCTACTACACCCCAGGTGCCTTGAAAGCAGCCTCAATGCCCTCAATGCCCTATCTGTAACTCCCAAGGACACATCACATCACAACACGACCCTAATCATCATCTTGTGTTACCAAAATTGGTTCCTAGATGCACTGAGAATGCAGGGTCCACCCCTGGTACATCACCATGCCCATCAAACCATTCCCAATGCCCTCCTTTGATGTGTCCTCACCCCCTTCATCACACTCCCCAAGGATTCCAACAAGGAACCCACCCTGGAACCATCACCTTCAACAATGAAGAAGAGCATCATGCCTGGTTAGCTGGACAACATTGCCCTGATGATGAAGATGACGAATTCCACCTCAGAAAACCCAATTGGTGGACTGAAACCAAGCACAACAATGTTGAGTGAGTGCTCATTGTACTTTTGTTTTATTAGTGTAGAATATTACTTGTGGACAAGTAATCTAGTGAAGAGCTAGTGTTACAATTATGCATACTTTTCATTTTCTTATGACAGCACCTGCCTCTTTTGGTGCTTATGCAATCTCTTCTATTTCTATATGCCTATGCAATGTCATGCAATGCCTGCTGTGACTCTATTTTCATCTATGCCACACCCCTACCTTCATTCCATCATACTGATGTCACTATGACCTCACACATGACGCATTATGATGTCTATACATACTACATCATACCTATGACATTCCTTACCTTTTACAGACAGCAAGTTTATGTATAAATAGTAGAGTTTGTTGTAGGTTGAACCTTAAGTTCAACTTAGCTTGTATAAACTTTATAACTCACTGCAAAGCTTGTTAGTAAGTGCAAGTTAATCTCTGGCAACCTTAACAGGTTGTGGTGAGATCTCAAGTCATAGTTCACATTGATATACCTACTCCCTGTCTAATGGAGATGTTAGATGCAATTTGGGAGTGGTTTGTGGCAGGTCCTGAAGATTCCTGTCCAACCCAATAAACTCCAGAGGTGTTTGCAACAAGTCCAGGCATGCTAGGCAAAGTCCAAGTCCTCTGGCTCAAAGTCTGGGGCTGTGAAGTAAACTCCAGGGTGTGTTTAACAAAGTCTGGAGCTGTGCAGGAAAGTCCAGAGCTGTGCAGGAAAGTCTGGAGCTGTGTGGGAAAGTCCAGAGTTGCAAAGGAAAGTCTGGGGCATGTTAAACAAAGTCCGGATTTGTGTGTGAAAGTCCAGAGTTGTGAAGGAAAGGCCAGAGCATCTTAAACAAAGTCTGGAGTTGCACAGGAAAGTCCAGAGTTGTGAAGGAAAGGCCAGAGCATCTTAAACAAAGTCTGGAGTTGTGTGGGAAAGTCCAGAGTTGTGAAGGAAAGGCCAGAGCATCTTAAACAAAGTCTGGAGTTGCTGGTCCAATGTTGGCAAAAGAGAGGGAATTTGATCATGTCAAGGAGAATGTATTAAAGAGAGTGATAGAACATGGTGAAAAACAAACTGCACTATAATGGTAACTGTGGGTAATGGCCTCCTACTTCTACTAAGTCCAAAACTCCTTTTTATACCTTCCAGCTACTCAAGTGGCCTCTTGGACAACTTTCAACATGGTCAGCAACCCTTTCCATATATGGAAACTTGAACTGAAAGGCAACCCTGCCTCAGCTAGTTGTCAATCAACTAGTGCATGTACCATTAGTGATGAAAGCACTTTGAATTGCCACCTGTGTCCTTGTTCCATAGCTGGTTGGTACAATTCCTCAGCATTCTACCATAGTTCCCAAATGGCCATCACCTGGAGTTTGTATTGGTAAGCATTCTGCTCTGGAGTCCTGAAGATGTGCACCTGTGTCTTGGATTTTTGCTGGTTGCTCCGGAATATCTCAGAAATGCATCAGAGTTGCATTGGAATACCCTGGAAATGCTCAGAAGTGCTTGGTGATATCCCTACTCCCCGTCTAATGGAGATGTTAGATGCAAGTGGGAGTGGTTTGTGGCAGGTCCTGAAGATTCCCATCCAACCCAATAAACTCCGGAGGTGGCTGCAATAAGTCCAGGTGTGCTAACTGAAGTCTGAGTGTGTGAGGGAACTCTGGGGCGCATTTAACAAAGTCTGGAGCTGTGCAGGAAAGTCCAGAGCTGTGCAGGAAAGTCCGGAGCAGTTTCAACAAAGTCTGGAGTTGTGCGGGAAAGTCCAGAGTTGTGAAGGAAAGTCCAGAGTTGCAAAGGAAAGTCCAGAGTTGTGAAGGAAAGTCCAGAGCGGTTTAAACAAAGTCTGGAGCAGTGCAGGAAAGTCCAGAAGTGTGCGGGAAAGTCCAGAGCATGTTAAACAAAGTCCAGAGCAGGTTAAACAAGTCCAGAGTTGCACAGGAAAGTCCAGAGTTGCAAAGGAAAGGCTGGAGCGTGTTAAACAAAGTCTGGAGTTGTGCGGGAAAGTCCAGAGTTGCTGGTCCAATGTCGGCAAATGAGAGGGAATTCAATTGCATTGAAGGGAATTGTTAAGAGCTATGCTCAAACAACACAACACTCAAGCTCACTGCAAGTGAGTGAAGAGAAGAATAAGAAAAGAGAGTGAATTTGGATGAAAACTAGGTAGTTGCCTGAGCAAGACAAACTATCTCGAGTCTTAGAGTAACCTCTACCTACAGTAGTCCTTATATACCCCTACCTAACCTCCTTGCCCTTCCCTCATGTCCGACTGTGCCTACTGTGCCTCTGCCATACTGCATCCTCATGCTAAGCCTCATGTCCTCCTTATCTTATCTATGATAAGATCCTTGATAACACCGATAAGGAATCCCATCCTGATGTGATAAGTGATAAGATAAGATCACTTGATAAGATCTTATCCTTCTGATAAGCTTTGCGAATCATCCGATGTATCCATCATGACCTGTACATTGGTCCCATCTCTGGTACTGCATCCTAGACTGATGATGACACGTGATATAGCCTCCGCAACTGTTGCACCTTCTATGGCCTTGTCTTGTTACTGTTACTGTTGCCTGTAGTAAGGCTTCCATGTAGCACGTAGTTGACTGAGCCCCATTGGTGAGTATATGCCTTACGCCTTGTGTTGTAAATAGATAGTGCTATGCTCTCTTGGATAAGTGAGACATTGGATAAGGCATCGAATGTGTCAAAGCGTCGAACTTAGGGGTTGATTTGTAACAGGAATGTATTAAAGAGAGTGATACAATGGGACTGAACTGTAATGATAACTTGTGGGTAATGGTCTCTCACTTCTACTAAGTCCAAAACTCCTTTTTATACCCTCCCACTACTCGAGTGGTGTCTTGGATGACTTTCAACATGGTTGGTGATCCTTTCTGTATATGGCAACTTGAACTGAAAGGCCACCCTGCCTTGGCTAGTTGTCAATCAACTTGTTATGATCTCACGGACTCAGTTTCTTTTTCTCTTCATTTTCCATATTTTTACTTATTTGTCTGGGGCCTCTACAGGGAGTTACTACTTAAGGAAGGCTGTTACCACCCCTATGTTAGGACACCCAAGGGTTAGTCAGTGAGCAGCTGCAAGAGCCTTGGGGTTAGGGTTGACTGATAGGATGGCCAGGGGCTAGATTGGTCTGGATGGGGGACTGGGGTAACATGAGGCATAGAGCAGTCCAGATCTGTTGCTGCGCACCACAGCCTTAGTGTTACGATCGTCTTATTTTTCTTATCATTTTCCATATTTTTACTTATTTATCTGGGGCCTCTACGGGGAGTTACTACCTAAGGAAGGCCGTTACCACCCCTATGATAGGATGCTCAAGGGTTAGTCAGCGAGCGGCTGCAAGAGCCTTGAGGTTAGGGTTGACTGATATGGTGGCCAAGGGCTAGATCGGTCTGGACAGGGGACCAGGGTAACATGAGGCATGGAGCAGTCCAGATCTGTTGCTGCGCACCACAGCCTTAGGGCTTAGGGTTTGTTGCGCACAGACCAGGGGCTGGGAATATAAGTAGTAGCTGTTGTAGTAGCGAGTCCCTAAGACTCTAGGTAGTTTGCCCTCCAGCAATCTACTCTGCTTCTCGTCTCCTCTTCTCTCTCGTCTCGGAAGCCTAGGGGTTTGTTGGGGTTAGTCCTAACATAACCTAGAGTCTTTCTACCCCTACCCTTCGTCGTCTGCTACAGCGCCGAGCACGTCTTGCTCGTTGCGGCTCACAGCGACAAAGAGGTCCGCGAAAAAAACCGTCTGTCTCAACGCTACCGTTGACAGCCTCGAGGAGTCTGGCGACTACGACTACGACAACAGATAGCCTCACTAGATCGAACTAGTGACTACGGGGAAATTCATCCCTACTGTCTACCACACAGAGACCGGACGAGAGTAAGGCATGCGTCGTTGAAAGTGCGGGCAGGCACTGGCGAGCAGCTTACACCGATCTTTGCGGAAAAGTCCAAGGAACGGACAAAACAACCGGTGCATCACGAGCGTAGCAAGGGGCCGAAAGTCCCGTTTCAGATCTCATCGATCTGTAGGGTGAAATCCCAGGTGCTTTAGTCTTGCATTGGCACTTGACGGAATCAAATCGAAGATCCAAGTCGGGGTGCGTTATTGACCCGATTGGACCAACCCTGTGCGAGGGAAAGCACAGAGAGACGAGAGAACAGGCAACAACCTGTGCAACTGCGCAGCACTAGGCAACTGCCGAGAGAACGGACCGATTGCTGTTGGAGATAGAACAGAACCGGTTGAAGAAACACCCACAACGATTCCATACACCTATACCATCATGAACACTGAATTTAACTATATACTCCCACATGCCCAGGCGACACTTGAGGAAATCGGCTCGATCTTCTCAGCGGACTGGGCCTCTGATAACACAATTACCACACGCATGCCGACCTTCATCGGTGATACCTATATCCGGAAACATGACAATCATGTTCGGTTGTGGAGGAAACACTGTCGCCAACAGGAGAAACAGGCACGCGACGACGTCCAGAAAATGCTGGACCAGTTGGACTATGAACAACGAAAAGAACAGGAGGCTGCATGGGCAGATCTCTTAGAAATGCGACGAATGCGTCGAGCGGCCGTTCGAGCCCAGAGAGCCCTAGATCAGGCAGAAAAAGACTGGAAGGTTTTGGAAAACCTTCTAAGCACGAAATACAACGGCAACCGGAGCCACCCGGTTTATCTAGCATTGATCGCATCTAAATACAATCAGTGGCTAATGTGGACGCATAATGCCGAAGAAGCGATAAAGAAATATCACAAATACAAGGGAGACGAGATGATCCAGGATCATCTCACAGTTGTCACGGAGCTATATGCAAGTGAGGGAATGGTCATCGAACCAGAAGACTGGAACGCTCTCATGCATGCCCAGAACGGAAACATAAAACCAGGGGCCTATGCTAGGACGCAGCAATTCCAGGAAAACGAGGAACGTCTAAATGGAGTCCGTTACGACCCTTACCTATGCGCCAAAATAAAGTTCCGACTACCGAACCCCCCGACACCTCCGGAATTTCAAACCGTCCGAGGATTAGGAATTGAGAAACTGCTCCACATGGATATGTTCCTAAAACAATTAGGTGAACTAGACTGGGTAAAGGAGTGGAGCCCCAAGCAGCGAGAACCACGCCTGCCAGGAGGGAACCTGAGATTGATCGCCGGAGAAACCCCATACTGAAAGAGTGGGTACTGCTACATGTACCTATTCAAAAGGGAATTTTACGGCAAATACGACTGGCCCCTCTGGCCCACTCTCACGGAAATTCTTTCATGGGAACCAGAACTTCGAGACACCATGGTTACATTCGGCATCCAGGACAATATCAAAAGGGACCGTTTTCACATTCTCGAAAAGGAAATGATCAGACCTAGAGAGGACGATTCCTATACCTGGGAGGATCTAGAATGGATCGAAAGGCTCATGACCTTCAACCCTCGGGCACGATTTGGCGGGGATGATAAACCAAAGAAGGACAAAGGCAAAAAGAAGGCCGCATCCCCACTGCCCTCCGTAACGGGACACGGAACTTCCCATGGGATACCGCCATCGCGACCCCATCAGGAAACGATCTGGCAGCTCGGAAAGGAACTCCGCGCACCAACCCCACCAAAAACAGAAGTCCAGATCGTGAACGATATAGTCAAAAATCTTAAAGACTATCAAAAGGAGAAGCGTGCCGAAAGAGCCCACAAACTCTCATATGCCCACGCAGTCCTGGCGGACCCAGCACAGAGCAAAGCCAAAACACGCATGGCAGGTGGCGACTGGACATGGCACGGAGGTGCGGTACAGCGCATGGAAGACTGGCTTGAACCGGAACCAGCACACGGGGAACGAAATAAGGGATTCCATGATCACAAACAAATGGAAATCCATAACTGGCAACGAGTGGTCCAAAATGCTTTCGATCTCCCATACCCATATCCAACGCAAAGTCTCCCTGAGCACGTGTTCCACCCAGACAAGGAAGGATACTGCTACCTCATACTATTCAAGCGCCAATATTGGTCTGCGTACAATTGGCCAGCATTCCCACAAATCCAGGAGATCTGGAACTTTGACAACAGTCTCCGAGACTGGGAAGTATGTGCGAAGGTCCGAGCCTCCTACGGAAATCCAAGTATCTGGCACGTGGAAAAAATGGTGGGAGCAGTACGCGGATGGAGCCAAATGAGAACATTAATGCATCAAGGATTCGGATACCGACGAGTCGGCGCAAGTGCCTTTCGTGCTAAGGTCGACATGATCACACACATGACTCAGGCCTTGCTAGGGTACCAAGCCTTTCAGGAGGACACCGTCGAACCACTAACGGAAGCATCGGGGACAGCCACTCAAATTGCGGCCCAAAGCGACGCAATCTATAGGCAGGGACAGCGGCGGGTGGAAGCAGCCACGGCCACAGCTCAATCCATTGCGGATGTGATCAATGAGTACCGAAGAGCCAACCCCATCGTACCCGGCCCCACCACAAAATTGGAGTTACCCGACCATTACGAGGGAGACCCTAGAACGGTGGATGCATGGGTACGACAGATGGAAACATACTTCCAGTTAGCACGAGAAACAGTGCTGGAAAGGAAAATAGCCATCTGTCTATATCGAATTAGGAAGGGCAAGGATAACCGGGCTGGTGACTGGGCAGGGGTTAAACTCAGGGCAGTGCAAGATGCGCAACAGGAGTACGAGACCAAGCAGGGTGAGGAAGAATGGCCTAGAGGAATTTCCTGGCAGGAGCTCAATCAGGGGCGACTAGGCAAAGACCTAGAATGGACTAGACAACCATTAACCAAGAAATTCCCCTTCAACAATTGGGCGGATTTTAAAACCGAGATGCATGACTTTTTTATGTCAACCAAAACCAAACAAAAAGCCATCGACTCGCTGATTGCACTCAAACAAGGCAATACTCCAATTGAAGACTACTGCATCCGCTTCAATGCGCTATCTCCATTAGTTGAATGGAACGATGCCGCACTCGTCGCGCAGTTTCTAGCGCACATTAATCCAGCGCTTGGAAGGGACCTAATCAGACATGGCAACCTGGGAGACGATGCATCCCTGAGCAAAATCCAGGAACGAGCCGTCCAACTAGCGCGAGCATATCGACAAGCGCAGGAGGCATACGGAACAGAGCGACGAACAAATGAGTATAGGGAGAAACTCCCTAAAGACAACAAACCGACCCAATATCAGTTCGCCGCACCACCACCAATTACCTCCTCGACGAAATGAGATCCGGATGCAATGGACGTCGACAAGTTGAAACAAATGAAGGGAAATTGCTACAACTGTGCCAAACCAGGACACTTTGCACGAGAATGCCCAGAGCCAAAAAAATCCAAATGGAAGGGAAAGGGACGGATAAGAGAGTTGCGAGTGGGGGAGCTCATGGAAGAGCAATGGAAAGAATTCGGAAAGGAACAGGGTTTTGGAGAAAGCCAGTAGGCAAGTGCTCTGCTCTACTGGCCTGTAATAGTACCTCGGACAGTACACATGTATATAAAGACTCAGGAGTGGAACTCCCAGAAATTCTATATGAATGTTCAAACCAAATACATCGTGTGAGGAACTTTGCAACGAGTGCAAGAGGAAAACGTCTCTGAGCATGGACAGAACCCTGGGTCCTGAGACGGATATGGCAACAGGATACCAAGACAGCACTAGACTGCCTGAGGTCATGGATGCATAACAGTAGGGAGTCAGAAATAGACGAACATCTGTTAACAGAGCTAAACCAAATGTCCGAACAAGAGGCAATATGGAACCTAACACATCTAAGAAGGAGGATGGTAAAAACTTTTGGACGACAGGAAATGGATGTAAAGGGAATAATTACAACCATGGATACCGGAATTACAGTTAAAACAATGGCGTTGTTAGATAGTGGATGTACACAATCGTGCGCAAGCTTGGATTTCGTGGAACGACACAAGCTTAATAAATGGAAACTGATAAGGCCGGTACCAGTATACAACGCGGACGGCACTCGAAACTTGATGGGGAGTCTAGAATATATGGTCCAATTCAAGTTAAAAATTGGAGACCATGAAGAGATCATTGAGTGCGGGGTAGCCCAACTAGGAAAAACCGATCTCTTTCTGGGCCACGACTGGTTACAACACCACAACCCATCCATTGATTGGAAACGGAAGGAATTGAACTTTAATCGATGCCCAGGTACATGTTGGAACACGTCCGAAGTTATAGAACCTGAAGACGAAGTAGACCCGATGGAACCACTAGAGGATGGGGACAGACTTCTCGCCATACACATCGGCGAACCGGAATTAAAAATACGATCCATGGCCACGGACATAGTGGCAAAAGAGCATGAACAAGCACGGAAACGGACCCTAGAGGAAATCGTACCAGCACATTACTTGGGTCACCGAAAAGTATTTACAAAAGAAACCTTCAATGAACTCCCACCCCGACGACCATGGGATCACGCTATTGAATTAATCCCAGGGTCTAACCCAGTAGATTGCAAAATCTATCCACTTAGCCGCCAGGAACAGGAACAGCTAGACGAGTTTCTAAAAGAAAACCTGGACACGGGGAGGATCCAACCGAGCAAATCACCCATGGCGTCTCCCTTCTTCTTCGTTAAAAAGAAAGATGGGAAGCTAAGGCCGGTACAGGACTACAGAAGGCTTAACGAGATGACAGTGAAAAATCGATACCCACTACCATTGATAGGGGAACTGGTGGACCAACTTTCGCAGGCTAAAATTTTCTCTAAAATGGACATCCGGTGGGGATACAATAACGTTCGCATCAAAGAAGGTGATGAATGGAAGGCAGCATTCAGAACCAACAGGGGGCTATTTGAACCCTTAGTCATGTTCTTTGGCCTTACAAACTCGCCAGCCACCTTCCAAACCATGATGAACGATATCTTTCGGGTGGAGATTGCCGAAGGATGGGTCGTCATTTACATGGACGACATCCTAGTTTTCTCGAAAAATCAAAAAGACCACCAGGCACACGTAAATTGCATCCTTGCCAAGTTGGAAGAACATAAACTGTCATTAAAGCCGGAAAAGTGCTGGTTCGATAAGGACCAAATTGAATTTTTAGGATTGGTTATTAGCCACGATTCCATTAGTATGGAACCGGGAAAAATCAAGGCTATAACTGAGTGGCCGGAACCAACGACCAAACAGGAATTACAACAGTTCTTAGGGTTCATCAACTTCTATCGACGATTCGTGGAAGGATTTGCAAAAATGGCGAAACCATTGACCCTGCTAACAGGCAAAACCGATTGGAATTGGACTTCCATGCAATCCGAGGCCTTTCAGGGACTGAAAGACCTTGTGGGGAGGGAGGTAGTACTCAAAATCCCCGATGACGAAGGCCAGTTTCGAGTGGAGGTGGATGCATCGGACTTTGCAATAGGAGGGATTCTATCCCAACAGTGCAAAGACGAAACGTGGAAACCAGTAGCCTTCATTTCAAGATCACTGAATGACGCGGAGCGAAACTACGAAATCTACGATAAAGAAATGTTAGCAGTAATGCATGCCTTTTACGAATGGTCGCATTACCTAAAGGGCACCAAGCAAACAGTGATAGTCCTGACGGATCATCAGAACCTTACGTATTTTAGGAAGGCCCAAAATCTCAATCGAAGACAAGCTCGCTGGGTCACGGACTTGCAGGAATACGATTTCATAATCAAACACCGATCAGGGAAGTCGAACTCCAAAGCGGATATACTGTCGAGGTGCGCTGGGCATGAGCGAGGGACGAATGACAACGAGGGAGTAGTTCTACTTAAGGAGGAACTATTTGTACGAGTATATGACGATGATAGGGCCCTGGAGGACATCGTCAAAGAAATCACAACCCTCGCTCCATGGCACTACGAAACCCAGGTCAGGAAAGGACTGGCAGAGGGTAACTCCGATTACAAGCGAGAGGACGGGTTAGTAACATGGAAGGGATGAGTATACGTACCAACCCACAAAGGCATCCGGGAAAACATCATCGAAATTCACCATTCGTGGGGGCACCCCGGAGTAGCCAAGACTCTGGAGCTCTTGACTAGGAACTACTGGTGGCCGAACATGAAACGAGATATCGAGGAGTACATACGAGGGTGTGAAACCTGCCAGCGAACTAAGCCCGACCGACAACTGAGAGCGGCCCCTCTAGTCCCCAACGAAATGCCAAAGGAACCGTGGGAGGTCATATCGGTTGATCTAATGGGACCACTACCAGAATCCAAGGGAAACGACATGATCATGGTGGTAGTGGATCGCTTCTCCAAAAAATCTTATTTTCTACCCACGACGTCGTCCATTACCTCGCAGGGAGTAGCAGTACTATTTAGGGACAACATATTCCGGGAACACAGACTTCCCTGAAAAGTTATTAGCGACCGGGGGCCGCAGTTTGCGTCCAAATTCATGAACGACCTATATGCGATATTAGGAATTCAACCAAACTGATTGACAGCATATCATCCACAGACCGACGGGCAAACGGAACGTGTTAACCAGGAGGTAAAAGAATTCCTTACCATGTTCGTCAACCACCGCCAGGACAACTGGAGCGACTGGTTAGCGGTGGCACAATTCTGTCACAATGATCGGGTACACTCCGCTACAGGGTACTCGCCGTTCTTCATCAACTATGGCCGACATCCAAACAAAGGCCTGGATCCGACGTACAGGCCGAAGGTAGTAGCTGTGGAGGAACTCGCCAGACAAGTCGAGGATGTACATGAAAAGACACGAGTGGCACTCGAGAAGGCTGCAGAAACCATGAAACGACGATGGGACAATAATCGTCAACCGGCTAGGCAGTATAAGCCAGGAGATAAGGTATACCTTAGCACGGAGCACCTACCCACCATACGAGCAACTAAGAAGCTTGATGGCAAGTTTGTAGGCCCCTTGGAAGTAGTGGAGAAGGTTGGGGAGTCGGCATACAAGCTCAGGGTGCCAGTTTCCTGGAAGGTATACAATGTGTTTAACGAAGTATTGTTAAAACCCTATCATGCACCTACCTTCCCATGACAGAAGGACAAGGCGGCTCGACGAAAAGAGGCTCAGATGACAGAAGAAACTCAGAATGACGAATACGAGGTCGAAGAAGTCGTGGACAGTCGAGTCAGCGGGCGGGGCAGTGGGCAGTTGGAATATCTAGTCAAGTGGAAAAACTACCCGGTAGAAGAGTCGACGTGGGAGCCATCGGAGAACTTGGTTAATGCACAAGACGAGATCAAAAAGTTCTACCGGTGGAACCCAGGTGCTCCACGACGGGCAAGAGGGATGATATACTGACCATACAAAAACTTCACACAAGCCAACACACCCAAACAGTTATTTGGGTGGGAGGATGGTCGCTTCGAACGGGATTATCTGGAAAAGTTAGAAAGGAACTGGCAAAGGTGGAAGGGGAACCGACAACCGATCTACGAGGAATCAGATCCGTCGGGGGCGTTCTCCAGGAACCTGGAGCGCGGCGGGGCGGTTACACCCGTGCTTGATTCCCCCAAGAAAGCTTTGAACACTGGTGCCACGCAAGTATTCCCCGTGGCATCGACTTCTCGGGATGCAAAGTCTTGAGGAGAGGGATATGTTACGATCGTCTTATTTTTCTTATCATTTTCCATATTTTTACTTATTTATCTGGGGCCTCTACGGGGAGTTACTACCTAAGGAAGGCCGTTACCACCCCTATGATAGGACGCTCAAGGGTTAGTCAGCGAGCGGCTGCAAGAGCCTCGAGGTTAGGGTTGACCGATATGGTGGCCAAGGGCTAGATCGGTCTGGACAGGGGACCAGGGTAACATGAGGCATGGAGCAGTCCAGATCTGTTGCTGCGCACCACAGCCTTAGGGCTTAGGGTTTGTTGCGCACAGACCAGGGGCTGGGAATATAAGTAGTAGCTGTTGTAGTAGTGAGTCCCTAAGACTCTAGGTAGTTTGCCCTCCAGCAATCTACTCTGCTTCTCGTCTCCTCTTCTCTCTCGTCTCAGAAGCCTAGGGGTTTGTTGGGGTTAGTCCTAACACTTAGGGCTTAGGGTTTGCTGTGCACAGACCAGGGACTGGGTATATAAGTAGTAGCTGTTGTAGTAGTGAGTCCCTAAGACTCTGGATAGTTTCCCTACCCGGGACAACAATCTAGTTGTGTTTGGTTTCATCTCTGTTCTCATTCTCCTCATTGACGAGGCTTGAGGTTGTGTTTGGGTAGCTCCTAACATAATCCAGAGTCTTTACAACCTTGCCCTTCGTCGTTCGCCACAGCACTGAGTACGTCTTACTCATTACAGCTCATGGCAATGAAGCAAGTTTCATTTTTGACATCGATAATTGTCTGACTTTGTGCACATAACAACACATGGCCACGAACAGCCTCGAGGAGCTAGGTGACATCGACTACGACAGCAGATAGACTCAACAATCGTAATTGTTGACTACGGGGTAATTCATCCCCTCTGGCTACAAAACAGGAATCGGACGAGAACAGTCTGAGCATTGTTGAAAGTGTGGGCAGGCACTGGCAAGCTAGCTGTACCAATACTTGTGGAAAAACCCAAGGAACAGGTGAAACAACCGGTTCATTGCGAGTGTATCAAGGGGCCGAAAGTCCCGTTTCAGATCACATCAATCTGTAGGGTGAATTCCCAGGCACTTTAGCTTTGGATTGGCATTTGGAGGAATTAAATTGAACATTCGAGTTGGGGTGCATTATTGACCCAATCGAACAAACCTCGTGCAACAGAAAGCACGAGCAGACGAGTGTATAGGCAACAAACCTGTGCAACTGTGCAGGGAACTAGGCGACTGCTGAACGAATGGACCGATTGCCGTTGGAGATAGAATGGAACCAGTTGAAGACAATTATATCACACCATCACACGACGATCGCAATGCAATGCAAATTTACATACATACATCTTACCACATGCCCATGTGACACTGGTGGAGATCGCATCGATCTTCGATGCAGAATGGGCATCCAACATTACAATTATCACACGCATGCCAACGATCACTGGCAATGGTTATATCAGGAAGTTTGACAACCATGTCAGACTTTGGAGGCACCACTGCTGGCACAAGGAACAGCAGCAACACAGAGATGTTCAGAGGCTCCTAGACGATATGGAGCGACGACAAATTCAGGAACAGGAGGCAGCATGGGCTGAACTACTGGAATTACGACATATGTGCCGAGCAGCTACTTGGGTGCAGCGAGTGCTGAATCACGCGGAAAAGGATTGGAAGGTCCTGGAAAACCTTCTGGAAGTTGTCTACAAAGGCAACAAAAATGATCGGATGTATCAGGTGTTGGCGGCATCGAAATATAATCAATGGCTCATGTGGTGCTACAAAACGAAGGACACTATCTGCCGATACAAGAATTACCACGAAGACAAGCAGTTGGACAGCCACGTTACAGCCATCACAGAGTTATATGCCAACGAAGGCATGGTCATCGAACCAGTGGATTGGAACGTGCTAATGCATGTGCAAAATGGCAATGGGAGCCAGGAAGAACAAACCCAAATCAAGAAAGCCTTTACCTGGGTACAGGTACCACACCCAATGATGGCCAGATACTGTTATCTCCGATTAATCAAACTGGAGTTATGGTTGAAATACACATGGCCTGCATATCCAACAGTCCAGGATCTCTGGGACTTCGATGAGCAGTTGCGCGATAATAGTGCACGAGTTAATCTCAGATTGCCCAAGGATGGTACATGTGTATGGCATGTTGAAAACAAAGGACATGTCTGCGGGTGGAAACAGATCCGCCTAATGATGAGAAAAGGCTATGGACATCACCGCATTGGTGCTAGAGTATTCTGAGCTACAGCGGATATGATTGCACATATCACACAGGCACTATTGGGGTACCAAACTTTCCAAGAAGAGACCTACCAATCCATGGGAGACACGGAGGGAACTCCAACCCAACAAGCACACCGGGAGGACCAGATCTACCAACAAGGACAATGCTGAGTAGAAGCCTCTACAGCAATCGCGCAGTCCATCTCCGATGTCATCAATGAGTACCACCGGGCTAACCCAATAGTCCAAACCCCCATGACAAAATTAGAACTCCCTGATCACTATGAGAGAGATCCGCAAATGGTTGATGCATGGGTGCACCAGATGGAGACATACTTCACACTGTCATGAGAAACAACCTTGGATCGAAAAATCTCGATCTGTCTCTACCGCATTTGGAAAGGAAAAGACAACCGAGCTGTCATGGACCGCTCATTTTCACTTTTCTTTCGTTTCGTTTCTAAGACATTTATATTCATTTTCTTTGTTTTGATCTAAGGTCGCAGCCAAACAATCTAGATAAGATAACGATTATCTAATCAGCACAAGATAAGATAACGATTAGATTAGATTAGATAACGGAGATGCGGCCTTGCTTATGTTTCTCTTATGACTCACTCGGATCACTGATCCACATTATGCAAGCCTTCTAGTACGTTCCATACTATTTATAGATAAGGTTACCCTAGGTAACTCCACAGCCTTTAGGGTTATGGGGTTTAGCGCACAGACCATGTACTTAGGTATATATACTGTGCAATGAACACCCAGAGACTCCATTCGAGTTCTCTTGGGGTTTCCCCTCAGTCAACTCTTCTCACTCCTCTCCTCTCAGTCTTACTAGTGGGGCCCTAAGTCATCACGACGAGGGTAGTCCTGATACGAGCTGGAGACTGGACTGGTGTAAAACTCCGAGCAGTACAGGATGCTCAGCGAGAGTATGAGGAAAAATAAGCTGAAGAGGCATGGTCCAAAGACATCTCCTGGAAGGATCTAAACGAAGGTCAACTGGATGAGGACATGAACTGGCTCAGAGAGCCTTTGACCAAGAAGTTCCCATTTAAAACATGGCAGGACTTCAAAGACCAAATGCACAAATTCTTCATGTCCATGGAGACCAAGCAGAAAGTGATCAATTCCCTTATCGCACTCAAACAAGGGAATTCACTGATCGAAGACTACTGTATTCAGTTCAATGCCTTGTCACCTTTAGTCAAATGGAATGATGCGGCCTTAACAGCGCAGTTTTTGGCGCATATCAATCCAGCACTTGGTCAAGATCTAATCCAACATGGAAATCTGGAAGAAGATGCATCCTTGATGAAAATTCAGGAACGTGCAATACAACTAGCACACGTGTATCGCCAGGCACAAGAAGCTTATGGATCTGAGCGACGAATGGACAGCTATAAGGAAAAAGTCCCAAAAGATACTAAACCAACTCAGTATCAGTTTAGTGCACCACCGGCGGCTTCAACCTCGACCCGAGACCTGAATGCGATGGACATTGACAAGTCCAGGAAACCATATGGCAGTTGTTATAACTGCGGAAGACCGGGACATTTCTCATGACAATGTCCAGAACCATGAAAGCCTTCAGGGAAAGGCAAAGGAAGACAAACACGAGAGATGCGAGTAGAAGACATCACAGAGGATCAATGGAAGGAGTACGGAAAAGAGAAGGGTTTTGGTGAAAGCCAGTAGACGAGCACTCAGCTCTACTGGCCTGTAACGATATCAAGGATAACAGACTTGTACATAGTGATTCTGGAATCCAAGTACCTGAATTATTATACGAATGTTCAAACCAAGTCCACCATCTGAGAAACATTACCATGAGTGCGACCAACCCAAGACTCAAAGTCTGGACCCCAGAATGGGTAGTGAGGAGAATTTGGCAACAGGATGAAAAAACTGCCTTGGAATGTTTGCGCTTCTGGGCACACAATGCACGAGAACAAGAGATCACCAAAGATCCCACAAAAGAGTTGAATGTGATGACTGAACAAGAGGTGCTATGGAATCTAGCGCATCTTAGACAAACAATGGTCAAAACATTTGGATGGAATGAGATGGATGTGAAGGGAGTTATCACATCTATGAACACTGGAGCTACCATCAATGTAGTGGCACTAGTGGATAGCGGATGCACACAATCTTGTGTGAATGACGAGTTTGTGGAAAAATATAAACTCAACAAGCGGAAACTAATACAGCCAGTACCGGTGTATAATGCGGACAGATCCCAGAACTCAATGGGGAATCTTGAGTACATGACACAATTCAAGTTACAAATTGGGGATCACGAAGAAATCATCGAGTGTGGAGTGGCACGCCTAGGCAAAATGAACCTGTTCTTAGGGCATGACTGGCTACAACATCACAATCTGTCAATTGATTGGAAAAAGAAGGAATTAAAGTTCAATCGATGCCCAGGAACGTGCTGGACACAATCAGATGTGGCTGAACCTGAAGACGAGGTAGATAGCATGGAACCTCTGAAGAGGGAGAAAAATTATTGGCTATTCACATCGGAGAACCCAAATTCAAGTTGCGATCAGTAGCAACTGACATTGCAGCAAAGGTAAGTGAAATGGCCAAGAAACGGACATTAGAGGAGATAGTGCCAGCACACTATCTAGGACATAAGAAGGTCTTCACCAAGGAAACCTTCAACAAGTTGCCACCGAGGCAGCCTTGGGACCATGCAATTGAGTTGATCCCAGGATCGAACCCAGTAGACTGCAAGATTTACCCTCTGAACCAGAATGAACAGGAGCAGTTGGACGAATTCCTGAAAGAGAACTTGGATACTGGACGTATCCAACCCAGCAAATCCCCAATGGCATCTCCATTCTTCTTTGTTAAAAAAAAGGACGGAAAGTTGAGACCAGTTCAGGACTATCAGTGCTTGAATGAAATGACAATTAAGAACCAATACCCACTCCTGCTTATCGGAGAGTTAGTGGACCAACTTTCACAGGCAAAAGTCTTTTCCAAAATGGACATCCAATGGGGATATAATAATGTCCGAATCAAGGAGGGGGATGAGTGGAAAGCAGCTTTCAGGACCAATCGAGGACTCTTCGAACCATTGGTCATGTTCTTTGGATTAACCAATTCACCGGCAACCTTCCAAACCATGATGAACGATATATTCAGAGTGGAGATTGCCAAAGGATGGGTTGTCATCTACATGGATGACTGTAAAGCCTGTAATGGTTTATTCCGATGTAGGCTGGTTTGTCAAGGAGCCAAGTAGTACCTAAGGCTCCTGGATTGTGATAGGAGGACTAATGTCCTTCCGTTGGGTGCGAGGTAACTCACACGGACGCGCAATGCACTGAATCAACATTTATTGAGACTCATACTGCGCTGTACTAAGTCTGAATCGTGCTGCTTACTTAATGAATAAGACGCGCAACTTAAGGTCACGCGTCACACTATGGTATAACTGAAATATATATAAGGGCCCAAGAGGCCCGCGAATGTCCACTGAGACGACAACGAGGAGGACATGCCGGGTATGTCAGCTGGGCCTGACACCCTCCCCTACCAGATCGCCCCGAAGGCGCGATCTACTCGATCAACCAAAGGAAAGGGGGTTGAACCTATTCCGGCTGTGTACATTGGGTCTGGACGGTTATCCTGGCCCCATCGCGACATCACTCAGGTGTTGAGGTGAGCCAGCTGTCTCTCCCCTTGGTGGATCCTCAAGGTAGGGAAGAGCGGCCAGGGCAGCTCTTCCAAATGGCGCATTGGGTCGCCCTCCCAGAGCTGGGTTTTGACCCTTTTTCTTTCCTCCCTTTTTTCTCTGTGATAGGGAAGGTCGGAATTCCCTTTCACAGGGTTTGGGGACTGATGCCCAGTCCAGTTCACGAGGCGGGGTGACAATTTCCAAGTAACTCCTGGAGAAGTCCAGGAGTAAGTCATTGCTGTTGCTGACTCATACTCCGCTCCTCACGAAGTGGCGGACCAGGTTGTCCAGAGTGAATTCCCCATGGTGCACCAGTCAGATTGGGACGAGTGCAGTATCAGGACTACCCTTGACGTGATGTCTTAGGGCCCTACTAGAGAACTGAAGAGGGGAGAAGACTGTGACTGAGCTGACAAGGGGAAACCCCAAGAGAACTCGAATGGAGTCTCTGGGTGTTCGTTGCACAGTATATATACCTAAGTACATGGTCTGTGCGCTAAACCCCATAACCCTAAAGGCTGTGGAGTTACCTAGGGTAACCCTATCTATAAATACCATAGAACATACTAGAAGGTTTACATAATGTGGATCGTTGATCCGTATGAGTCAGAGGGAAAGCATAAGCAAGGCCGCATCTCCGTTATCTAATCTAATCTAATCGTTATATTATCTTTGTGCTGATTAGATAATCGTTATCTTATCTAGATTGTTTGGCTGCGACCTTAGATCAAAACAAAGAAAATGAATATAAATGTCTTAGAAACAAAATGAAAGAAAAGTGAAAATGAGCGGTCCATGACATGCAGTGCCCTCCTCGTCCCTGAGGCTGAGGTGGTTCAGTGAGTTGGCATAATAGCCCACTTTCCTGAACAAATTACAGGCGGCCCACCAGTACCAGGCCACCGTTTGCCTCTCTTCTGGCTCAGTCATCTTGAGTATGAGCCAGGCCGCAACATCCTGCACGTCCACATTATTGACCCAATCGAACAAACCTCGTGCAACGGAAAGCACAAGCAGACAAGTGTATAGGCAACAAACCTGTGCAACTGTGCAGGGAACTAGGTGACTGCCAAACGAATGGACTGATTGCCGTTGGAGATAGAATGAAACCAGTTGAAGACAATTATATCACACCATCACACGACGATCACAATGCAATGCAAATTTACATACATACATCTTACCATGCGCCCATGTGACACTGGTGGAGATCGGATCGATCTTCGATGCGTCAACCTCCATTCCCAATCTTGACTCTAATGGAGGAGTGCTAGACTCCTCCAGAGGGTTGTTTTCCGTGGAGAGGTGGGGCGTGGGGGAGGCCCTGAAAGGAGCCACTCTGGTTGGAGACCTGGATCTTCTCCGTTTGTTGGGTCGTGATGGGCCCAATCGGGAGGATTGATGATCCCTGCATCTGTTGACGGGATCTGGGCGGAGGGAGCGAAAGCGAGGCGCAGTTGCCTGGTCCGAAAATTTTTCGAGCTCGTCTAGCTGCTGTCCAAGCTCATCGTTTTCGTGCATGAGTGCCATTGTCTCTCAGCGGCACCTGTCCAGTTCGTCTTGGAGGTCTTCAACCTCCCTTTTCCGTTTTTGGAGGCCGTTTTGGAAGGCCTCCACCATCTCTCTCCATATGTCCTCATCGAGGAAGTTATGCCAGTGGTGACACAATTTGTCCATCAGGATGTCTAGTGCCCCTCCCTTCGTCTCGTTCGCCACGTGTTTGGCGAATTCGGTGCATTCTTTGCACCTTGTCAGGTGCATAGGGAGATGGTAATTTTGTTCTATCTCCCAAGGTGGCCTCACTCTGGCGAGAATAGAGGCCACATCGGTAAATTCTGGAGAGGGAGACCTCTCCATTTCGGTACCTGTCCTCTGGGGATGAGGAGAAAGGCTACGCCTATAACGGCGGTCGCTTTTCTCCAATGAGTCGTTTCGCTGCGTTTTCTTTTGCTCAGGCATGGTCGCGTCAAGCAATTTAGGTTTATTTGTTGTGGAACCAAAGTTTGGTCCCTGTGATGGGTTGGTTCCCACACAGTGTCACAGCGAATCGGATGGTGCCCAGCCACCACCCTCTATTTGCATTTCAAATCCTTCGGGTCGGAAATGCCTTCAAGTTCTAGATAATTGTCTAGAGCTTCCAGTTCATTGACTACATGAATGGGTTCCCAAGTGGAATCCCCAAGTGCCCATCGTACTTTGAATGTTAGTCACAGAGACCATCGATGGTCTTCAATGGATTGCACTACCCATTCTCATTCAGGGTCATTCCCGATGTCATAGTAAATGCGCGTGTCGCGTTTGGGGAATTTGTCACTCTTATGCCCCAGAAACGGTTTAAGTACCTTTTCGTGGAAGGTCTCATGTATGCCTCTGGCTTTGAGGTTGGGAGAGAGTTCTAGTCGGTATGTAGATCTCTCTGGTGATGCTTCCAGGACCTTATATGGTCCAATGTATCTGGGACAGAGCTTGCGTGTTCGTCCCTTCGGCATGTTGATGTTCCCTGTGGATAACAGCACTAGGTCTCCGACCTGGAAATGTTGTCCTTCCCGGCGGTGTTTGTTGGCCTGTACCGCCTGCCTCACTCTTTGGGAAAGAACTTTGTCAAACGTCTTGTCCAGTACCTCTTTTAGGTTTTCCGAGAATTTGGATACACCATCTCGGTGGGAGTCGAATCTGACTCCCTTAATCATGCGCAGCATCCATCCGTAGTTTATGAGGAATGGGGCTTGTCCCGTTGACGCATTTATGGCCAAATTCATAGCAAATTCGACCATCGGCAGTTGTTCCACCCAATTAGTTTGATAGTCATCGACTACTGAGCGTAAGATTTGTGACATCGTTTGGATAGCTCTCTCCGATGAGCCATCCGTTTCCGGGTGGTAGGACAATGACATTAATAGTCGTTGTCCTAGAATTTTGCTTAGTTCAGTCCAAAACTGGGACGTGAACTTGGAATCCCTGTCCGATACTATTGATTCTGGGATTCTGTGAAGGCGGACTACCTCCCGGACATATAGCTGGGCGATTTGTTTCGCCATTGCATTGGTTCTGGTGGGTATTAGGTGTACCATTCCCGTCATCCTGCAGATGACCACCAGGACATAGTCAGTTCCATCCACTGGGGGGAGGGGTCCGGCGAAATCCATGCCTATACTTTCCCAAGGTCTTGAAGGGATGGGCATACTGTGCAACCATCCCGGGCTCTTTTGGTGTGAACCCTTAGTCGTTTGACACTTCCCGCAGGTTTTGCAGAAGTCATCAACATCCGACGCCATTGACGGCCACCAGAACCATTGGCGAACATAGTTTAGGGTTCTTCTAGAGCCCAAATGGCCAATTGTTAAGTGACAAACTTCTATTATGGTCCCTCAGATGGATTTCCCGTCCAAGAGTCCATGGGGAACGCAGATGACCCTGTTTCCCATTCTGCTGTCAGTCCAAAGAAGTTCTTTATGGATGTGGAACTTCTCAAATTGGTCTATGTTGTTCCAAACTTCGGCAAAGAATTTATCATTTCCATAATTCTTTGTAATCGCCCTGAGTGTCTCTTTTGTGGATTTGTTTCGCAGATCCAACTTGGGACACTCTGCTGCATCTCGTTCCATGTTGTCAGCAAGTTGCATTGCCTCAATGGTTCTAGGTTCAACGTGATCCCTTACTTCACGTTTTCTGTTATTGTCAGGTATGATTCTCGTTGTCATACCCATTATCTCAGCATTATGGGCAATGGTTAAGTCATCGCCCTCAGGGTCTAGTCTGGAATCGGCATTTACATATCCCGATTCCTTGTGCAATTCCTCCAGATTGTCGCTAGAGAAATATCGGGAGAGACAGTCAGCTACTTTATTTCTCTCTCCCTTTAGATATTCAATTTTGAAATTGAATCGAGAGAGGTATTCCCACCACCTCATACGCCTTTGTGATCTGGTCGGTGCCTCATTGAAATATGTTAGGGCCTTGTGGTCCGTTACAACGGTAAATGGGAGTCCCAGCAACTTGTCCTCCCATCTCAGGAGTGCCTCGAGTACTCCAAGGAGTTCGTGCTCCCAGGTGCAGTAATTCATTTGGGCAGGGGTGAATTTCCTTGATATGAATCCTGCCGGGAGACATGTGTCCCGGGTAGGGCCTTGGCCGTACCATGCACCGATTCCTGATGCTGATGCATCTGTGATGACCCAAATAGGGACATCCCTATTTCCATCAATCGGTTTGCATACAGGAGCTTTTGTGACTAGCTCCTTGAGCTTGTCAAAACATGTCTGGTGGTATTCCAACCAGACAAACTCTCAATTGTTGCTGCACATGTTCGTTAAGGGAGCGGTGTATTCAGTAACGTTTGGGAGGAATTGGGAGAGATATTGAATCACTCCATTAAACTTTTGGACGTCGTGATAATTTTGCGGTGTCCTCCATTCAACGATTTTATCAATTTTTGAGGGATCTATATGCACCCCCTCATTATCAACTATGAACCCTAAACAGTCCATTTTGTTTGATAATATGTCGATCTTCTTGAGGTTGCGGCTGAGATATAGCTTCAGTTGTCGCAACCTATCAAATACCAGTTGGAGGTGCCTTAGATGCTCCTCCACTGAATTCGAATATATGAAGATATCGTCTTGATAGCAGTGTACAAATACTGCTATCATGTCCCTAAAGGATACGTTCATTAAACGCTGGAACGTTGCAGGCCCATTTTTGTCCCCTTGTTGCATAACCCGACTCAACATGTTCCCATAAATTGTTGCGAACACAGTGCGGGTTTCTTGGCCTGGTTGAATGCGTATCTGTTCATATGTGTCCGAAAGATCAATTTTTGTGCAGAACCGAGCTCGCGCTAGATCGCTCCTGATTGTTTCCTGGTCCAGCATGGGGGTCGTATCTGATAACGTGTTATCATTCTGTTGACAAGTGTCTATGACCGTTCTGATGTTTCCATCTTTCTTGAGAACTATCATTAGGGGGGTGGAAGAATGTAAATTCGTACGCTCCCACCAACCTGCTTTCAGGTATCGATTGACTTTGGTCTTAAGTTGATCTCTGAGTGGTTCTGGGCACTTGGCCACTCTATGATTTAATTTGAGATTCGGATTGATCAGTGGAATCTCATGATTGATTTGGTGAATTGGAGGAAGTTTTGGTTCCTCTGGTATGAAGAGATCCTGAATCTCCTCAATGAGTTTTTGGCACAGCTGAAGTCACTCTTCTTCCATTATAGATGTAGTTACTCCTGGGTTTGCGCCGGAATTCCCTGGGAGTGAGCTTTGTACTTTGGCGTCCTTGCATCAGTGGGCACACCTGGAGTAATCAAGATCACCAGACGTGTTCCCTGTTTTTCTTATGGGAGCTTTGTTGCCTCCCTGTTTTCCTTTTGTTGAAGGGGTCCTTCTGTCAGACTCCTTCCGTAAGATTGCGGGTTGCATAGCTCCTTCCTCTTCCTTGGAAAAAGGGTTGGAAAATTCCCCCTCCTTCACCAGAAACCAACGATTGTTTAGCTTAAAGGAACCGTGGCCCGTGTAGTTTAATAGAATCCCATGTTCCTTCAAGAATGGGGTTCCTAAGATGACTTGGTATCTGTCCAAGTTTACCACGTCGAAATAGCGGGTTTGTGTAAACTCGCCGATTTTTATTTTGGTTCACGCTCCGTAGTTTATACTGGATCACGAGCCTGAAGTTGCCATTTGCAATTTCACCGGTTTTTTGAGCTGGAACATGTCCAGCTTATGAACTGTGGCAAAGTTTGCCAATATCATGTCTATTGTGCTACCACCATCCAGTAGCACATGGGCTTTGTGTCCGCCTATGCACATGAAGCCCTCTATGACTCCGAGACGTTTGAAGTCTCTTTTGGGACCGTCTTCTATCCGAGTTGGTTCTGTGTCCCTGGTCGCTCTCTGCCGATAAGCGACTCGTTCCATCTCGGTGTCATTCACCTTAGAGGATTCAGCAAGATCCTCTTTGCTATTGGAGATTCTGATGGCTGCGCTTTTTAGCGTTTCGCAGTATTTCTCCAATTGCAATTGAAGACTTCTCTCTTCTTCTTCTTCATCAGAAGATTCATCGTCCTCCTGGAGGTTGGGAAGATCTTCCCATTCGTTCTCCATTTCCAGGGAGGGTATGAGTCTATCCTCATTACATCTTATCCCCGTCATTTGGGACCAGTCGACTAGGTCCTTGACGTCTCCACTCCTAGGTTCTTCATAGATGATTCCTGAATCGTCTGCATCTACTACGATTGCTGCACCACACCAATCGTTAAGTGAGAATTCGTTCGAGTTCTCGCTTAAGTTTGAGCGTTTGGAAGACTCTTCCGATTCATTAGCTGATTCGAATTTATCCTCATTAGAGGATTCTTCTTCAGTTGTCTTTGCCACCCTAACGGTGTCAAGGGATTCTTCTGCCAATTCCACGTTGGCAGATTGCTTCCGTTTGTTGGGACACTTGTTACTGTAGTGTCCCTTCTTTTTGCAATTGAAGCACTCAATGTGCTTCAAGTCAGGTTTACCCGCGTGACTCCCTTTTTCTTCACCTTTGGTTGAACCTTCCTTGGGCGGTTTACTGGTTCCTGTCCTCGGGTAGGAGTTTCCTTTAGATGAATTCCCTACTTTGAATTCGGAATGCGATCGGTCCTTTCGTTGGCGTTCCTCATAGAACATTGCTTGTTCTACTGATTTTGCGGCATCAACAATGATGTCCAATGAACTATTTTCGGGATTCATCCCTAGTTTTATGATGGCACTTGCAATTTCTGCATTTAATGCCCAGACGAAATGACGAGTCATATCATATTCAGAAGGAACCTCTATCATCTGTTGGCTCAGACGTTCAAGTTCCTTTCTAAGCTCCGTAACTGTTCTCGAGCTTTGCTTTAGGTGGTCAAATTTAATGGCCACATCTCGAGAGGAAGCGTCTTTAACAAAGTAATGCTTCAGTTCTATCATGGTGGTCTCAAAATCCCACCTCATGTCCTCGTTTAACCCGACGACATGTTGGTACCATTTTTGGGCCTTGTCCTTGAGAATGGAGCCCAGGATGTTTACTCTGAATGGGTCTGCGTCCGGTTTCATCATGTTATAGTTGATGAAATAAAGGAGTATTTCTCCAGTGAATTTGAGGAAAGCGTCATTAGTCTCTCCTCCTGAGTATTCTGGCAGGGGGAGCTTTACAGTTCTCCCAACATTAATGAAGTCGGGCATCTGAGCTGCCCTTCGCTCTGCTTTTTTAATTTCTCGACGAATTAAATCATCCGTCTTTTCTGTGGAGCGGTCCAATGCCATGAGTGGACCAGTCATCAAAGGCTCTCTCCCTCGGTTGCTCACTGAGAAACTGGGGCATGGTCCCCATCTGCTATCTCGTCTGGATATCTCAGGTCCACTTCGTCTATGGTCAGATTGACCTGAAGACCTTCCGTTCTCAGAAATTGGAGATGAGTGTGACGGGAGGGGACTCGCTTGTCCGCTTCTGTTTCTAATCTCCATGCGGGTGGGTAGGGGAATGGCATTTGAGCCCGTTCCCAGCAATCTGTGGGGAGGTACTTCTCTCGGGTTTTCCTCAAACCTGGTGCCTCTCCTACGCAATAACAGTTCATTGAACATGGAGGTTACCGTTGCCCCTTTTCGGAGGTCGCTTAGAATAGCATACCTAGTGCTATTGGACAATCTTAACTTATATTCGGCGGGTGATTCATTGAATCCTTGTCCAAACTGAATATTTCGAGGCTCCATAGCCTTTTGTTTGAACTCTCCTGCCTTGAGTTCTACCAGGGTGGACAATTCATGTTCATCCACTCCCATTGGTATCTCATTCCATAGATCTGGGTCGTTAAGTTGGGGAGATCTTGTTCTCCCTTGATGAGGTCCGACAGGAGCCTCGTCTATGTATTCCAATGGATCCTTGTCTGAATCCACTTGGCTGAGCTCTTGTCGGGTGTCTACCACCCTTCAGGAACTGTAGGGTGATGAATCCCTGGAGGCTCTGGAAGGAGCCTTCCTTTGCAACTCTATGAGCCTATCCAACATAGATTTCATCTCAATGATAGCATCCATTTTTATTTGCATGGCAGATACTGTTTCCCAGAGATGCACCTGGTCTCGAATCATGGATTCCATGATTACCCGGTTCTCCTTTAGATATTGTGACTCTGGTAATTGGGTTACCTGAGTCGTGTCTTGTTGAGGGATTGCCTCAGTTTCCTGTATTACAGGTTGGTGAATTTGTGGGGTCTCCTTCGTCGAGGACGCCCTGTCACCTTCTTTACTGTTTTTCCCTTGTACAGACATTAAGTTTAATCCCGCAGTAAAACTTGGGAGAGCCTGTCTGTTGGGGGAAAAACGAGGTGCGTGATCTTCCGCGGTTGTCGGTGATCATTGAGTGGTATTTAGTGGGGCTTGTGCACCCCGCTCATTTCCTGGGGAGTTTAAATTAACTTCCCTTCTCTTCGGTGGGATCAGGGAGTTAGGTTGGGAGATTATCGGACCCGGACTTCTTGTTGGGACAGGGGGTTTTTGAGCTTGTTGAGCCGCTCTCGAGTATTGTGAGGAGCTGGCGCTCCTATACGTGATATTCGCAGTTCCTCTCGAACCACGAACATTTGACACACTGGCCGAGCGCCAGGAGTCTGATGCTATTGTGGGGGAGCTATCCCCGGAAGGTGAGGAGTTGCTTCCTCTGGGTTTATTCGAAGGTCCTTGCGGTTTCCACGAGGGGGGTCCAAAAGACATTATAGGGAGAACTTGATGGTTCTCGTGCAAAGCCTCTTATTGAAGTGCAAAAAAGTGTAAAGCCTGTAATGGTTTATTCCGATGTAGGCTGGTTTGTCGAGGAGCCAAGTAGTACCTAAGGCTCCTGGATTGTGATAGGAGGACTAATGTCCTTCCGTTGGGTGCGAGGTAACTCACACGGACGCGCAATGCACTGAATCAATGTTTATTGAGACTCATACTGCGCTGTACTAAGTCTGAATCGTGCTGCTTACTTAATGAATAAGACGCGTGACTTAAGGTCACGCGTCACACTATGGTATAACTGAAATATATATAAGGGCCCAAGAGGCCCGTGAATGTCTGCTGAGACGACGACGAGGAGGACATGCTGGGTATGTCGGCTGGGCCTGACAATGACATACTGGTGTTTTCAAAAACCATGGAAGAACACAAGGGTCATGTTAATCGGATCCTTGCCAAATTGGAAACTCATAAGCTGTCCCTGAAGCCCGAAAAATGCTGGTTTGATAAGGAAGAGATCAATTTCCTGGGACTAGTAATTAGTCATGATTCCATCAGTATGGAACCAGGAAAAGTCAAGGCGATAATGGAATGGCCAGAACCCCAAAATAAGCGAGAACTGCAGCAGTTCTTAGGGTTCATTAATTTCTATCGGCGTTTTGTGGAAGGATTCACCAAAATTGCCAAACCCCTAACCAAGTTAACTGGCAAGGAGGAGTGGAACTGGATGCAGATGCAATCCGAGGTGTTTCAGGGACTGAAAGACCTTGTGGGGAGGGAGGTTGTTCTCAAAATCCCAGACGATGATGGCCAATTTCAAATCGAAGTGGATGCATCAGATTTTGCGATTGGCGGAATCCTGTCACAACAAGGGAAAGACGAAGTTTGGAAGCCAGTAGCATTTATTTCCAGATCGCTTAATGATGCTGAAAGAAACTACGAGATAAATGACAAGGAAATGCTGGCGGTCATGCATGCATTTTATGAGTGGTCACATTATCTCAAGGGTGCCAAGCAGACAGTGGAGGTATTAACAGATCATCAGAACCTGACATACTTCCGGAAGGCACAAAACTTGAACAGGCAACAAGCATGATGGGTCACGGATCTCCAGGACTACAACATCATAATTAAACACTGATCAGGAAAATCCAATTCCAAGGCAGACATCCTCTCTAGGAGAGCAGGACATCAGTGAGGAACCAATGACAATGAAGGAGTCATCCTGCTAAAAGACGAACTGTTCGTGCAAATTTATGATGATGACAGAGCCATGGAAGATATTATCAAGGATATCTCAAAAGCTGCAACATGATACCAGGACACGCAGGTCAAAAAGGGACTAGCTGAGGGAAACCAGGACTTTCAACACAAGGATGGTATCATCACATGGAAAGGATGCGTTTATGTACCTGCAATCATGGAACTCAGGGAGAATGTTATCGAAATTCATCACTCTTGGGGACATCCAGGAGTAGCCAAGATGCTCAAACTGATCACACAGGATTTCTGGTGGCCGAACATGAAAAAGGACATCAAGCTATACATCCCAGGATGTGAGACATGTCAGCACACCAAGCCAGACAGACAGACCAGAGCAGCGCCACTTATTCCCAATGAGGTACCAGACACACCATGGGAAGTTGTCTCAGTTGACCTGATGGGACCACTACCGGAGTCCAAGGGAAATGATATGATCATGGTTGTAGTGGATCGTTTCACAAAGAAGTCTTATTTCTTACCAACAACATCATCTATTACATCGCAAGGAGTCGCAGTCCTGTTCAGGGATAACATCTTTCAGGAACATGGATTACCCAAGAAGGTTATCAGCGATCGAGGACCACAGTTCACATCCAAATTCATGGATGACTTGTATGGAATGCTCAGGATCCAACCAAACCAGTCAACGGCATACCACCCACAGACAGATGGACAAACGGAACGAGTTAATCAGGAAGTCAAGGAGTTCCTGACTATGTTTGTCAACCACTGGCAGGACAACTGGAGCGATTGGCTGGCAGTAGCACAATTTTGCCACAACGATCAAACTCACTCGGCAACAGGGTTCTCACCCTTCTTCATGAACTACGGACATCACCCAAATAAGGGACTCAACCCCACACACCAGCCAAAGGTGGTGGCTGTTGAGGAATTGGCAAAACAAGTGGAAGACATCCATGAAAAGGCCAAGGCAGCACTAGAAAAAGCTGTGTCTATGATGAAGAAACGGTGGGACTTAAATAAGCAACCAGCATGAGAATACCAACCCGGCGACAAAGTTTACCTAAGTACGGAACATTTACCTACGATCTGTGCTACCAAGAAACTGGATGGGAAGTTTGTCGGCCCTTTGGAAGTCCTGGAAAAAGTCAGCGAATCAGCATATAAGCTGAAAATCCCTATGTCCTGGAAGGTCTATAATGTCTTCAATGAAGTACTCCTAAAACCATATAAGGAACTGGTTTTTCCTCGTCAAAAGGAAAAAGCTGCAAACTGAAAGGAAGTGCAGATGATGGAGGAGTCACAGGATGATGAGTACGAAGTTGAAGAAGTCATGGATAGTTGTGTCAGCGGACGAGGCAGCGGTTGCCTTGAATACTTGGTGAAATGGAGGAACTACCCCATGGAAGAATCGACTTGGGAGCCAGTGGAAAACCTGTCCAATGCACAGGATGAGATAAAGAAATTCCACAAGTGTAATCCTGGGGCACCATGGAAAGCTAGGGGCATGATCTATCGCCCTTACGAAAATTTCATGCAGACGGCGGTGCCAAAATGCTTGTTTGGCTGGGAAGATGGTTGCTTTGAGCAAGATTACCTGGAATGGTTGGAACGGAACTGGTCGCGGTGGAAAGGAAACCACAAGGAGGCTAATGCTGAAGATGATGATACGGATGGGGCATTCTCAAGAGATCTTGAGCGTGGTGGGCTGGTTGTACCCACGCTTGATTCCCCACAGAAAGTTTCGAACACTGGTGTAAAAGAAGTCTTTCCCATAGCATCAACTTCTCAGGACACGAAGTCTTAATGGGAGGGATATGTTACGATCTCACGGACTCAGTTTCTTTTTCTCTTCATTTTCCATATTTTTACTTATTTGTCTGGGGCCTCTACAGGGAGTTACTACTTAAGGAAGGCCATTACCACCCCTATGTTAGGACACCCAAGGGTTAGTCAGTGAGCGGCTGCAAGAGCCTTGGGGTTAGGGTTGACCGATAGGATGGCCAGGGGCTAGATTGGTCTGGATGGGGGACCGGGGTAACATGAGGCATAGAGCAGTCCAGATCTGTTGCTGCGCACCACAGCCTTAGGGCTTAGGGTTTGCTGCGCACAGACCAGGGACTGGGTATATAAGTAGTAGCTGTTGTAGTAGCAAGTCCCTAAGACTCTGGATAGTTTCCCTACCCGGGACAACAATCTAGTTGTGTTTGGTTTCATCTCCATTCTTGTTCTCCTTGTTGATGAGGCTTGAGGTTGTGTTTGGGTAGCTCCTAACACAACTAGTGCATGTGCCATTAGTGATTGAATTGCCACCTGTGTCCTTGTTCCATAGCTGGTTGGTACAATTCCTCAGCATTCTACCATAGTTCCCAAATGGTTGTCAACTGGAGTTTGCATCAGTAAGCATTCCACTCCAGAATATCTCAGAAATGCATCAGAGTTTTGCTGTTTTGCTTGGAAATGCATCAGTAATGCTCGGAAAATGCTCGGAATACATTGGAAATGTCCAGAAATGCTTGGCAATGCACGGAAAATGCTTGGAAAACATTGGAGATGCCTGGAAATTGTTAGGAGCTACCCAAACACAACCTCAAGCCTCGTCAACGAGGAGAAGAGAAAGGAGACGAAACCAAACAACCACTAAGATTGAGTCCCGGGTAGGGAAACTATCCAGAGTCTTAGGGACTCGCTACTACAAGAGCTACTACTTATATACCCAATCCCTGGTCTGTGCGCAGCAAACCCTAAGCCCTAAGGCTGTGGTGCGCAGCAACAGACCCAGACCGCTCCATGCCTCATGTTACCCCGGTCCCCTGTCTAGACCGATCTAGCCCCTGGCCATACTGTCGGTCAACCCTAACCCCAAGGCTCTTGCAGCCGCTCGCTGACTAACCCTTGGGGGTCCTAACATAGGGGTGGTAACGTCCTGCCTTAAGTAGTATCTCCCCGTAGAGGCCCCAGACAAATAAGTAAAAATATGGAAAAAGAAGAGAAAAAGAAACTGAGTCCGTAGGATCGTAACAGAAATGCTTCGGAGTTTTGCTGTCTGTTCTGGAATACCTCAGAAATGTCTCAGAGATGTCAGATTACACTGCTAGCTGCAGAGCATGCTCATCATCGGCAATGCATCGGAGTATCACTGTTTGCTCTGGAATGCATTGGTAATGCTTGGAAATGTCCAGAATATGGTGGGAATGCTCAGAAATGCTCGGAAAATGCTTGGAAATGCATCAGAATACATTGGAAATGTCCAGAAAGGCTTTGGAGCTTCACTGTCTGGTCCAGAATACATTGTAAATGTCTCAGAGTTGTTGGATTACACTGCTAGCTGTGGAGCATGCTCATCAACATGCTCTCACCTATAAACCTCTTCTCAAACCTGAGTCTCACCTTATAGGCTCAGCACTGTTCAGGCTTACTTAATTGCCATCATCCTGGATGATCCTCATGGCATTATGTCATCAGGTAGATTGACAGCTGACTCAATCATCATAACAGCCATACCTGCCTATGAGTCACCTTACCCAAGCTCAGATCTTTTCCAGTAAATGCATCATTCCAAAATGAAGTAAAGGCTGCAGTGGATGCATGGAAGTGATACATCCCATTCATTACTGCAGAAGTGAACCCTCAATCAACCCATAAATTTGTTCCAATATATAATTAGCTGAGTTGAGGTACACCCTATCATATTCATCTGGTTCACTGGAAGGTGCACATTCATGATCAGCATAATAAATTGTATCACAAAACTTGCAATACCCTGACAATACTGGAACATTTTGATATGTAACAACCTGCACAGTCCCCAGACCTCAATCCAATTGAACAATTGTGGACACATGTCAGAGGAGGCTAGCAGAGTATGAGAGATCCCCATCAGGCATGCTTGAGTTGTGGGAGAGGGTGGAGGTTGAGTGGGATAAGATTGAGGCAAAGGTGTCTTTGTTATGATCCGATGGACTCAGTTTCTTTTTCTCTTCATTTTCCATATTTTTACTTATTTGTCTGGGGCCTCTACAGGGAGATACTACTTAAGGCAGGATGTTACCACCCCTATGTTAGGACACCCAAGGGTTAGTCAGTGAGCAGCTGTAAGGGACCTTGGGGTTAGGGTTGACCAATAGGATGGCCAGGGGCTAGATCAGTCTGGATAGGGGACCGGGGTAACATGAGGTCTGGAGTGGTCCAGATCTGTTGCTGTGCACCACAGCCTTAGGGCTTAGGGTTGCTGTGCACAGACCAGGGACTGGGTATATAAGTAGTAGCTCTTGTAGTAGCGAGTCCCTAAGACTCTGGATAGTTTCCCTACCCAGGACAATCTAGTTGTTGTTTGGCTTCATCTCTCTTCTCTCTTCTCCTCATTGATGAGGCTTGAGGTTGTGTTTGGGTAGCTCCTAACAGTGTTAGGATTTGATTGAGAGTATGCCTAGGAGGCTACACAAAGTACTAGAATATACCAATATCTTATCAAAATATGCCAGCCAAATGGTATCACCTATTTTAGGAATTTATATCTCAGCCAAAACATGACCAAATATGTTTAATATTGTCAAATTAAAGCTCAGAAGTAGAGCTATCATACCCTTATTTTTATTTATTTGTTCCTATTTTACCTGTTTTGAGGGTCACCCATGAATTTCGAGGCAAATTGTGGTCCCCAATCACTGATGACTTTTCATGGGAGCCCATGTTCTCCAAAGATGTTGTCTCTAAAAAGGATTGCAACTCCTTGCAATGTTATGGATGACATTGTCATACAATGAACTTATATAATCATAGATTATTAGATAATACTGATAAGATATGATCACAATCTATCTGAGATGCTTTCCCATGATGCGGATGTGATCGTTTCGACACCAACTGATCCGTTTCTTGATCATGTTCATGTTAAACCGACTATTTCTCCTCGCTTTTGCAGTCCTTGGAGGCGCATTGGCCCTCCTGCCACGCGGCGTTAGATTGACACAAAATGTAGTTCGTCTTCGAGTTCCAACTGCTTACGAAGATGTGCGCTGCCTCGTTCGTTATTAGTGTCATTCGATAATAACCCAAGGACAGTATTTGACAAGTCTTGAGGTTGCACACAAGTACTGCAGACAGATAGGCACGGGAGATCAGGCCTGTGTGGATGAGAAGTACGCGGAGAGGAGAAATATAGTCAATCAGATGTGGCAGAAGAAGGTACAAATGGCGAGGAAACGAAAGGCGGCAAAGGCGAGGACTGGTAGTAGCTAGTCTACATGTACAGCCCAGCAATCATGTCTGTCGACCTCTTGAGCGCCGCAGAGCCTCAGCCTCTCCATTCGCGTGGTACAGCACTGGCCAGAGAGTCCCACACGAGTATCTCGTCGGACCTACTGTGAGCCCGCCTTTAAAGAGTGGCACACTGGCGTCCTCGCTTATTAACCCCCACCCTCTGGCTGATTTGCTGTCTCCAAGAAAAAATCAAAAAGGTTGGCAAAAGGTCGTGTAGTACACGCACAGGTCCCCGATCTGTTATTCTCGAGTTACTTGCCCCCACACTCCGACCACCAAACGTACAATTAATACATGTACATTGGCAGGTCAAAAATGCTCAAAAGAAAAAGGATCCCTAGTGAGTCCACATTGTTCGATATCCATGGCACGCAGAGGCAAGAAAGTTGTGGAAACGCTGTTGGAAAATGTAAAACCTGAATCCAAATACCGTTCCATATATTGTTGTCATAAGGTTTTAAAAGTACGATCACCGTTTTCACAGAGGAACCGATTGATAGTGCTCCAGTACATCACGTAGTCCGGGATAGATAGGATCGAGCTCTCAGGCGGTAGGTGTATCGAATGGGTCGTGTACCATATGTGAGACAGTATGACATGTAGGTGGCAGTAGGGCAGGTGCCAAGTCCACCCACCATGAGCATACTGTTAATACACCAGAACCAGGCTCCAGCTTCCTTATGTGTTGCATCTGTCAATTCGCCGTCTTCAAGTCTTGAAGTCGGGTTTCACGGGCACTTTTATTGATAGATGTTTCAAACCGGTGGGTTGATGCGCGCATCGGCACTGGACTGGATCAAACAAACTATAAAAGATGACGCACCGATCTTGTCCTTCCTTTCGCAAGTGCTGGTCACTTTTGCGCACGGTGTTGCAAGCTGGTCTCTGCGAAACACATATTCCCTTCCCCCCCCCCCCCTCCCCCCCGGCGGTCGACATGTTCTTCTCTACTTGCTCCATTCTCTTCTCCCTCTTCGTCGCTTCTGCCGGCATTGGAATCGGAGGACCAGCCGCCAAACTTGTAAGACCAGCCGCCAAACTTGTAGTAGGACCAGCCGCCAAACCCGTAGTAGGACCCGGCAGTCTGAATGCACACGCCAGAATTACAGGACATAGTCGTCTATTCCCAGCTAATCCTCCTAGTCCTCCTCATCCGCCTGGTCAGCCTCTCTCTCTCCTCGGACTGCCAAAACCTTTACCGATTAATATAAAATTTACCTTTGATTCACAACAGGCTGGAAAACGATTGATTATACAAGTGATGCAGGATTCAAGCAAGTACGCCCTCCCCCTCGTTCGTTCCCGATAAGCAAATGATTCATATATAAATGAACCACGCACACACAGTTGGTTGGCTTTCATACAGCTGCACACAGCTTATGTGCAGTCGATTATGGTAAACGTGGCCGGGAGCTTGATCAATGCGCGAAAGATCAAGTTGAAATTATGAAACAACAGGCGGAAGTGGCGGCGAATGCAGCAAAAGATCGGGAAGAACAAAAGGGAAGTGAGGAAAATAAGGAAGGTGCGGCAAGTGAGGAGAATAAGGAAGATGCGGCAAGTGAGGAAAATAAGGAAGATGGAAATGCGGGAAATGAGGAAAATACGGGAAAACAGAGAAAAAAGACAAAGCGGAGAAGAAGGAGAAGGCCGCCGAGACAGAAGAAGATACAAAAGGGTTGGTAGTGTCCGTAATAAGTAATTGACCTCTTAGCTTCCCTTCTTCTTCTTCACTATGCGCGCCTCTAAACCCCTCTTCAACCTCCCCTGACCTCGCGTGCACGCAAAGTTTGCGAGCGGAGCGAGAGTGCCGCAGCCAACGCTAGTACGGTGCGCCGAGAAAGAATAGAGTTGCTCATGTGAAGGGGCCGGTGCTGAGAGAGAAAAAGGGGCAAATCGTAGTTAGTTAGGGAATCAATTATCAATCAATCAATCAAACAGTTCACATGCCAAATAAGATGTAGAATGGTCTCGCAAATTTTTTTCTATTACATAGACGTAAAAGCCTCATGGGAGGAGGAAAGGGCGGCTTAGCTAGTCAACATCTCTCTGATTGATTTCACGATATCGCCGTGTCCATCGTCCGTCTCCGAGTCTCCTTCAGAAACCCGACGAGTTCGGTGCCTCCCGTCCCTCTCAGCGGCGCCGTCTCTCTCCCCATTGTCTTTTCCCTCGCCCTCCTCGCCGGCCCCAGAATATACAGCGCAGCAATCACCATATGCGCGTCCCTGAACCGCTTGAGCGCACCCACCGCCTCATTATACGCCCCCTTCAACTCTCCTCCCTCTCGACGCTGCGCACACGCAGCGACAAACGCACGCACCGGCCGCGGGTACGCCGCCAAATGGTCGATAAACAGCCGGTGCTGGTACGGCATGTACGTCTTCATCCTGGTCATAAACGTCCTCCGCCCGTCCTCCGCCGCACGCGACTCGTGGTCCACGCCCAAAAACACGTCAAGGACGTGTACGATCGAGCTCTGCCCCGCGCTCGGGCCCGACAGCTCATCAAGCTGCACACCTGCCCCTCCCTCCCCCGCGCCCTCAAACACCCACCGCCGCCCGCGCCTGTCCACGTCCTGCCCGTTAAACCACGGGCGGACGTCGCCAAAGTAGCGGTCCGGATCACACCCCCTTCGCACGTCCTCCAGCAGCCCACGCATCTCGTCCACTATCTGGGCGAGGACGGCGAGGGCCTGCGCGATGCGCCGGACGGCGAGAGAGTCCCCGACGAACATCTCGTCCAGGATCCCGCGCATGAGGTCGAGCGCCTGTGCGCCGCGCAGCTCGATGCGCGCAGAGCAGAGGTAGAAGGACTCTTCGTCCGGGGTGGACGTGAACGTCGTCTGGGACCGGATCAGGGCGGGGTCAGGGGCCGCCGTCGTCGTCGTCGTCGTCGTTGTTGTTGAGGCCGCCACCGTCAGAGCTAGAGCAGAGGCGGGGTCGACGCGCCAGTTGTAGAGCACGGTGTCAGAGTAGGTGAGCAACGGCGGGATTTTGAGCGCCGCCGAGACGCGGAGAAGCGGGATGGAGAGGGAGCGGGGTATATGCGGGGGTTCGTCTGGCGGAAGGGAGTGCACGTAAAAGTGTTGGAGGTAGGTGAGCACCAGGTGCGCGCGTCTTAGGAGCGGTTTTGATTCGGAGCCTGGCTCGGGGTCGAGCTCGAGCTCGAGCTGGGCGGGCATGGGCAAGGCGGGCATGGCGACGACGGAGAGGCGCCATGCGCGGCTCGTCGCGCGTTCGTCGTCCGTCAGCCCAGGCTTGTCACCTAGCTGGACCCGGGCGCGGATCGCTGCGTCGAGCGTGGCCTCCCATATCTCCCATGCGGGCGGGAGGCGCGTCGGGGGAGGGGAGGGCGCCATGAAACCTGTAAAGGGGTCTACTTCGAAGACGTGCAAGAGCGCGTCGAGCGTGGACATTCTTCCTGTTCTCTAGGACGACAGGAGGAGATATAAAACATGTTGAGTTACGCGGCGAGCGGGTCTTACCCGCCCACCACCCCCTTTTCTTACGTACGATATTTTTGTATGTAATAAGCTTTAACATTTAGCCTGGAGCGGCGCTGTAATCAACTGATATGGATATGAGGGTTCGATGCCGGTGCTGGTCGGTTGGAGGGATCACGCGAGGCATGAGGAAATATGTGTATATATGATTCATGCCTACACTAGAACGCCAACACAGGAGACATCGGGTCTTATCCGCGGATAATTCATCGGAGAAAGCATCTACTAATCATACAATATTTCTACAACATCTACTAAAAAAGAGTACATATAATCTTTTGATAAAAATACCCAAACGAACAGAGAAAAACAGCGTCGGACAAAAAAAAAAAAAAAAGGGGAGCCCTAGCTCTTAGCCATATACGATCCTGTAAACCCATCACGGGTCAATATCAAAAAAACTCAATTCGGATCAACGAACACTCACCCAAACTCGGTCGTCGAAATCGGCTTGAAATCCGTGCGTCCCTCGGCCACGAACCGCCTCAACACTTCCTCCCAATCCGCTCGCTCGTCCCACGTGATTTTCGCGGGCGGGTCGACCTCGACAGGCACGACCTGGCTGATGCCCGCACACTGGATGACGACGAGCAGCGTGCCAATGCCGCCTGTACGCCTGCTCCGTTCCTCGCGCCGCGCAATGTCGGCGAGGACGAGCGGGTCGTGGACGTAAGACCGGGGCACGAGGTGGGTGGATGCGATACGGAACAGGCGGTGTGCGTCTATCTCTCCAGACGCAGACGACGACGACGAGGAGGAGGAGAGACACGCGAGCTCGATGAGCAGCGCTTTTTGCCTGATGTTGGCGGGGACGCGTTTGAGCTGGAGTGCTTGGAACCCGGCCCACCCGATGAGGTCAGAGTGGGCAGAGGTGAATTTGCGGAGGTGTTTTGCGAGGTTTTCAGGTGCGGGTGCCGACGACGAGGAGGAGGAGATGAGGGACTTGGTGTGCTGGCAGATGGCCTTGTGGGATGGCCAGTGTACTTTTTGGCATTCTTGGGAACAATACTGCGTCGTCATCTGTCCAGTCCCATCAGTGCACGCCCAAAAAAAAAAACAAAAAAACCACCAAAACTCACGCATCCGCCACAGAGTCTGAAGCGTGCACCGGGCGTCTCGACGGCGCCACACTGGTCGCATACGCGGAAACCCCGGTTTGGGTGTTGTTGTTGCTGGTGGTGGTGGTGGTGTTTATAAGACGAAGGGCCAGGCGCGTAGTAGTTCGCGGCGGCAGGGAGAGAGTAGCTGACAGCTGTAGCCATTGGCGTTGTATGAGTTGGCCTTCCCTCCCCCACGCCGCCGCATTTTTATAACCGTCCGCCACGCATGCTGCTGGGACCCATGTATATGGCTTAATTCTCGCTTTTTGTCGAGGGAGGGGGAAACAATAGAGGTCAGAACAATAAGCGCACGGGGTGGGAAACGTGGCTATTTGGGTAAATGACAAGCTGATAAAGTTAAATGGCTCGGCTTAGATTAGATTACAGTGCAATGATTAGATTAGACTGCTATTAATTGTTAACACGGCACTGATTAGATTACAATGCACTGATTAGACTAGATTGCTAACACTTTCATTGTGATTAGATTAATTGCTAACTCTGCACTGATTAGATTAGACTGCTAACATTACACCGCACGCCATGGACCTCGGCCCAAATCACTTCCTCACCCTCCCAACCCCAACAACCGCCACTCTCGCCGCACACGACTTTGACGTCGACACCCGCACGGGCTTCATGCCCCCACACCCGCCCCTCCCCCGTCTCCCACCCCAATGGCAGCCTTGGGAGGCCCTCCTCGACGCCGCCCAGTCCGCCCCTCTCCAACTCGGCTCCGTACCCGGCCTATCCCCCGCAGAAAAACAGGTCTCCAAAACCTGGCGAAGACGCCTGGCAGAAATGCCGCTCCTCCCAACCAAGCCGATGCAAGGCGACGAAGTCCTGCTGAGAAGGGCCCATCTCGTCCTGGCCTGGCTGTTGCATTTCTACGTGCATTCCACTCCGCCACCGGCCCTCCAGCAAGAGGAGGCAGAGACGACGGTCATCCCCCGCGCGCTGAGCGTCCCCCTTCTCCGGGTATGCACCATCCTCGAGCTCCCGCCCGTGCTCACCTACGCCGACACCGTCCTCTACAACTGGGGCATCCAACCCGCGCAAGAACACGAATCCGGATCCGCCTCTCTCATCCAAATCCCAACACCCACCACGCCCCTCCATTCCCGCACCCTCTTCACCGCTTCCCGCACCGAACAGGAATTCTACCTCCTCTCTGCGCGCATAGAGCTCATCGGCGTGCGCGCCCTCGAGCTCATGCGTCTCACCCTAGACGAACTTTTCGTCGGCGACGATATTGCCTTTGTCCGCATCACGCGGTTCCTCGGCGAGCTCCAGGTCGTGGTGCACGCCATGACCGCCGAGTTGCGGGCTATCAGAGCGAGAGGATGCGAGCCGGACGAGTTCTATAGACAAGTCAGGCCGTGGTTGAGGGGGCTGGACGCTGACAAGGGAAGGAGGTGGGTGTTTTGAGGGGTCCGATGACGATGACGACGACGACGACGACGACGAAATGTCGCGACCTGTTGAATTGTCTGGCCCAAGTGCGGGCCAGAGCACGATCATCCACGCCCTCGACATCTTTCTCGGTATCGACAAGTGGTCGCACGCCGTCCTTCCCCTTGTTTCCACTTCACCCACCCCGACGGCGATGGCGGAGAGAGAGAGGGGAGAGACGGCGACGCAGGCGTCGTTCCTGACCCGGATGCGGCAATACATGCCTCGACACCACCGGCGTTTCCTGAGCCACCTCGCCTCGAGCCCGTGGTCCCTCCGCGTGCAGGTGGTCGCCCTCGCCGAGGCGGGGACGAACAGGGATATGGTGGAGGCGTATAATGCGGCGGTACGGGCCCTCAAGGAGTTTAGAGATGCGCATTTGGCGGTAGTCGCGCTGTATATTGTGGGGCCCTGCGAGGCGGGCGCAGCGGGAGGCGAGGGGAGAGAGCCTGCGAGGAACGGGCGGAACTGACGTTGTCCGGTTTTAAAGCAGGTCAGGGGACGATACAGCCAAAATCTAATGTCGGTTGTGTAGACTAGTAGCTTTTTTTACTACTTACTACTTTCCTTACTTGCTTTACTCCTTAACGAATGGCGACAACGAGCTCCACTGCTACTGCCACGATGACCAGCACGACTGTGGCTGCTGCTGCTGCTGCACCCTCCGCTCATAGCAGGCCCCAACGCAGGACAGGCAAGAGGTAGAGGCAGAGGCCCATCGGCGGGGCACGCTCTTGCTCCGCGCCACCACTTCGCACCGGCCACGGG